>CM062819.1:578059674-578072174 GCA_031772625.1 Pinus tabuliformis
CCCTATAGAGGTTAAGAACTGAAGGTTTAAGAAAAAAATTTCTTCTTAAGGAATCATAGAACCATTTAATATCTTTGATGCTAAACAATGGAGTATGATTGGAGTATGCAAAGTCCTCTTGAAAACATAATAAGTGCTCAAACAAACCTATGTAGCCCTTTAATTTTTAGTGTGGTTGTATTTTATTGCGAGTGGGCTATAAGAGCTGAGAGGGATCAAATCTCTTGAGGCGTGAATATCTTTTAGAGTGCAATATATTTTTTTTTCATTGTTTAAATTGATGTTTTGAATGTATAAATGGATTAAATGCCTAGTAAATCTCCTTAAGCACTTGGAATGTGTAGAAAACACTATTTAAACTTACAATTCCAATAAATGATTTGTGGAGAATAGTGAGAGAGTAAAAGTATTTAAAATGTTTTAATAATAATTTTTTTTATTGAAGTATTTTAATTAAAATCAAATTTGTTTTTTTATTTAATGTATTAATATTATAATAACAATTGAAATAATTACCCATTTTATTTACTTTATTTACTTTCAATTATTATTTCTTCCTTTGTGCATTATATATATATTATATTATATATATATATATATATATATATAGCACTGAAAGTTGATATAAATTATGTTATTTTACATTAATATCTAATTATTTATTTATGGTTGAGAGTGAAGAATTTGTGTTTACATCTTCTAGGTTGTAATGTCAATTTTTGTTTTAATTATATTTGACATTGTTTGTTTTATTTAAGAACTAATTTATTTTTATTTTAAAAGGGACTCATGTCAACTCAAAATTGAGTAGACAAAGAATTACAAATCTTCCTTAGACTAATGTTTAGAATGCATCCTCAAAAACTACAATATCTTTTAAAGTATTAAAGATATACATACCTTTAATTATATAAAAAAATGATATTAAAAATAACATTAATTGTGTAAATTGATAATTTTTGATAAATATTTTTAAAATAATTAAAAAAAATTAGAAGAAAAAATGATCTAATATTTTTTTTCCTAAAATAATAATTAATGGAAATCACAATATTAATTACAATTAAATTTTTAAATAATATTCATATTAATAATTTTATTTTAAATTTAAGAATAAAAATTCCAATCATTAAAAATAAAGAAAAAAACCACTAATTGAATAACCATCATTGAGCTAAAACCTTTAAATTAAAATAAAAGTTGTTTCACGCACCTATCAATTTTCGTTGTGGTTTCACTGGTACTGAGTGGGAGGTGATAAGAAATATAATTTATATAAAACATTTTATATAAATTAAAACTTATGTCACTAAGTCTACATGTTTATTTCTCCTCCAAACCAATGACGCTATATGGAAAAAAAATAAGATTTCCGTTATTCTCAATTTATAAATTTGCAAGTCACCTCCGTTGAACCTATAACACCAAAGCCGACATTTTTATTATAATCTAGACCACACCATATAGGGAAAACCCTGATTTTAATTATAATCTAGACCACACTATATATGTGATTTCACTAGCCTGGGTGTTTACATTTCTATCTCAGCCTCAATAAACGCTACCAAGAAACGAAATAATTAAATTTCATCTAGATAATCACAACTTCAATTCCAAACCCGTTAAATATTTTCAATACTATTTTGGAAATTAAAAATCAATTATTGATTTCAAATATGTATCGAAATACTTTTCAGAAAAATAAATTCTTTTAAAAAATCCTAAAATAAGATAACTAAAAACCACTCTTCAACAATACTCTGATAAAAAAAATTATTTCAAGAGAACTCTTTCAGGCCGTAAAATAATTAGGAATTCTCTTTCAATATCTGCATTCTTTAAGAAATTTACAAAACACACTTTCCATTGTAATGTTTCATCAAATTAACTATTAGTAATTTCATCTGCCAAAAGCAGTATATTATCACTTCCAATTCTACTAGGCTTAAAAATTTGTAGCAAAATCAAAAGGAATAGGAAAGAATTTACATCGGACATGGCTTGAAACCCAAAATATTAATGCTCAAAGAGAGGCATAAACAAGATAAAATTAGAAGAATAGACGATAGTAACTACTTGGTACATTACAATTGTAATTAGTACACCTAACTGTAAGTGGTATGTCTCAATCATTCCTTCAATCATGATGGTTTATGAAGTGGTATGTCTCAATCATTCCTTCAATCATGATGGTTTATGATGGATTAGTAACAGAGTTAGTGTTAATATTACCGAGGTAAGTATTGCATTAGCAATGGAGGAAATGACCCGCCATAGCTATGATGCGTAAGGGGCATGACATGACATGCAAGCATAGGGGAGAATGGCATCACACGGTAGAGATCTAATAAGAGGGCGTTCATAGATTCAAAGGTCAAAATGGTAGGGTGCATTCACTCCCATTATGTGTGTTGTTGTTCACATGTTTGAACTCTATGCAAATGAAGCATGGAACAAAATGGTAGCGTTAAATAAAAAGCGAATCCAAAAAGTGTTCATGAAGAAATTAATCAATGGCATAGCTAGCAATTACTCCTAAAAGTTCTAACACACACCGAAGTAAGATTCAGAAAGATAATCCTGAAGACTTAAATCATTAAATTTAAAACTTTATTTCTATTAGAAAAAATATAGTATAAAAATTATTTAGGAAAAAGATCGAGATATATAAAATGTTTTTAAATTATTAATATTAAAAAATAAAAATCACATATTTAGCAATTTACATACTACCACAATTATATAAATTAAATGACTACTAAATGTTAATAATTATCAATTCATGATAAAAATCTGAACGTTTAATTCTTAATACATCTCAAGTTGCTAAAATGTAAAAAATATGAAATTAACTATATTATTATTATTATAAGTGAAACATATATTCATTTGAGAAAGAATGGAAGAAGATTTTTATCCATGAAGATTTATATCCGCTTTATTACAGAGTTTCTTAATCTATAAAGAGGCTATGTTACAATACCATTGGCCAGAGTCATGGATTCTCAATATAAAACTTGCTCATATCATATTTTGTTAATTAATCAATTTAACTAAAATGACAAAAAAACATCACTACTTTGTACATAAATCTTGGTAGTTGATTTTTATATACTACTAAAAAACTATAGAATATTTAATGGACCTACCATAAATCTAATAATATCTAATAATTAAATTAAAATTTTGCAATCGCTATTTGAAAAGAAATATGTTTATTGATATAATTAAATTTGACTTCTTCTTAACTTTGACTTACCTATCATATTTGAAATGGGTGAACATATAATTTCATATAAAAAACTTACCATTTTCAAATTAAAAAATGCATGCCAAACTGAAAAGTAAATCTATTACTATTGAAACCTAAATGAAGACATAATATATATATATATATAAAGATTGAAGAAATAGAGAAAGAGCTTGTGGCTCACTTCTAATAATCTTGAAACATTAATGGTTGATAATAGAAAGCAGGAACGAAAAAAAAGCATGACTAAATTACATAAAGTATCTCTTACCAAACTAAATAAAAAAAATTATGATTTTCAATTAAAATAAAAAATAAAACTAATAATTCAATTCTATTGATATTGAAGCTAAATGAAGACGGTCAATTATATTGAATGCGTTAACACAGAGATAGAGAAATATAAGGAGCTCTCTGTACGATCAGTGATGCTCCCATTAACCATGTAATATTAATTGCACACCAGAGAAAGCCGGCTCCAAGATTACCTAAAGTACTATTAACAGAGTATCAAAGGTTCTGCCTTAAATTCAAATTCAAGCCTGAACATTGCAAATTTGCACCCACGTGGATAGAAGTATTGCAAATTTGCACCCACGTGGATAGAAGTCGTGGATGTGAAGAGATTTTCTTGAAAAGCATCTCAATCTTTTTCGTTAAGAGAACTACCTTGTACTAGAATTTCAAAAAAAGCATCTCACGCGTTTTTGTTATATACGTTACGGTAAACTCTGATCCGCTCCTTTAACGGATCACAGCTTTTTTGAAATACACGAGAAATAGAATCTTTATGCTATTTTGAAATCGTTGTTATGCGGTTGCATATATATGGGTGCCTTTAAACAAATAGTTCGAAGTTGTTCATGCTCATCTTCTATCATATACAGCGAAATATTTTGTATTTGTATTTTGGAAGTGTTTTCTGTGGTGTATGTCAATGTTTGTGTGGGTGTAACTCTCTGTTGGTTCCTCTGTTTCTGTCTAAATTGTCTCTGTGTTGTGTGTCTGTACCCTGTAGCATTTGATGGAGAAGAGCAATAGGAATTTCATTGTATTTGCAGTAAAAGTGCTTCCTGTTGTCCATATGTCCTTACCCTGTAGCTTTAGCTTTTGATAAAGAAGACCGGATCTGATTACCTCTCCCAAAGTAAGGATATGTCAAGGAGGGAATCGTCATCATTTGCCATTGCAGAAGACTCGGGTGAAGCTCCTCGAGGTTAAAATCTATCCCCGCATTCTTTCTCATTTCGGCGATATACCTGCTAAACCGTATGAGGAAGGAAATGTTTTATATATCCCTGGGGGTGTAGAAATTGATCTGGATAAGAAGGATAACTCACAGTTGTTGGGTAAATTGCCTCACCCCCCGGTCGGGACATCTTTTCCGATTGAGTGTTTTCCTCCTATTAGCTCTACTGTCTTTTAGTCCGGGCATAGCTCATCCCCGTCTAGGCTACTTCCTTCAAGAGAGGATGCATTACAAAACTCCGACAGAGAGAAAAGACTTGTGAGCGAGGCTACTCAACCCTCATCTAGGGGATTCTTCATCTCCCCGAAACTCGGTTGGCAGCGACATAGAATTTCTCATGCAGAATCCTCTGACCCATTGGGGTTAGATGAAATCACCTATCGGAGATGAATGTTACAGTGACAAAGCATGGGAAAAGATTTGTATAAAGTTCCAGTAATCTACCTATCAGTAGATTTTCTCCTTGTACCTTGTTTTCTCTATGTCTACGTGACTGTGGTAGCTTTTGATAACTAAGACCAGACCGGATATTATTTGAGGATGAAGAGGATCAGCGACACGAATGAAAGCTGATGTCATGAATGTATTTGCAGCGGAGGGGAGGGAACGAGAGAGCCGTAACGGTGACATTTCTTGCAGCGATGACAGGTATGTTTTTGCGTTAATTTTATATTCATATTCATGATTTATTCTTCAGTTTTGTTTGCATAGTTTAGAGTAAACGAATTTTCAATTTTCTTGTCCTTTATTTCTACTGCGTCTCGTCCTTCACTGCTTCTCCTCTTTCTTTTTGGTTTTTAAATATTTATGCTTTGTTATTGCTCCCTCATCTCATTAATTTGTTATTTACTATGTCCTTTAATTTTTTTTGTTCTCTTGTTGCTCCGCAATCTCATTAATTCCTCTTCATTTTTAGTCGTTTTCTTTAGTTTTTTTGCTCTCTTCTTGGCACTTAATCTCATTAATTTGTTATCTACTGTGTTTTTAAATCTTTCTGTTCTGTAGTTGGTCTTCAATCCCATTAATTCTTCTTAATTTTTTTGTTGTTTTCTTTAAATCTTTTGGCTCTGTTCATAGTCCTTATTAGCATTAATTACTTATTAATCATATTTTTTGATTTTTTTTTTCGGTCTTCCTACCAAATTATTAAATGTTTTTAAATCTTTTTTCTCCTGTCTTGATAACCAATTCCATTAATCTAATTTCAACGTTCTTTCATCATAAATACCCAATTCCATTATTCCTCTTCATCTTATCTTCTCAGGCTTCTCCCTCTACTACTCCAGTTATATAACCAACAATGACCGCTCCTCTGATGAAGATAGTTATACAAAAAACAAATCAAAAAATGGTAGAAACAAAAAAAACTCTCTCTCGCTTTCTATAAGTGAAACAGATTTTCTTTGAAAGATGAAGACCAATCTAATAAAGAAGGAAAAAAAAATTCTTCCCTCTGACTTTCTATAAGTGAAACAAATTTTATTTTGTTTTTATTTTAAAGATAAAGACCAATTTAATTCACAGATGAAGACAAGATTTAATTCACAATTTTTCCTCTGTCTCAAAATTTCACTGACCATCATTCTATTCCTTAAACCATGACAGCCTATCTTTGTCCATATCTTTGTACATTTACATATATGCTTTTTGTTACTGCTACACCTTCAACATTTCATTCTTTTCTTTCTTTTTTTTTAAATATTTGATTTCTTATTTTAAATATTTAGTTTATTCTATAAAAACTTATATTAAATTATTTTATATACTATAAATTAAATTGGTATTATATAATTAAAGTTATGGTTGTATATTCCATACTATTTGATTTATATCATTTATATTTAGATGGTTATTAGTGAATGGATTTTTTTTAGTTAATTACTATATTTGAATTGTTTAGTTATATTTGTGTTTGTATAATTATTTATTGATTTGAAATTATATAATAATGAAAGGAATATTTTTGTGAATTGAATTTTTTTATTTATAACTGATTGTTTATAATGTGAAAGGATATCTTTGTATTATTTTATTATATGTAATTATTTATCTTTTGGAAATTGGATGATATAAAATAATTTATTCATGAGTAGAATTATTTTATTTTTATAAGATATGTGAAATGGATGTGTTTGTTTAATTAAATGTGAAAAGAGGCTTCAATTTTTTATTTTTTTTAAATGTACCCATAAATCTTATTTTATTTATAATATGATATATTTCTTAGATGACATGTCATTTATATTTATGCATCCACGTTGTTTTTTAGCTATAATGATATGTATATGTTGGTGTATTTTATGTGTCTTTTAAATGAAAGCAATTTTTGTTATTTTATGTTATATGATGGTTATGTTTTTGCTAATTAGATGATATGATTGCATTCAAAGATAATATGATGTTGACATTTTTTCACATTTAATGTGTATATGTTTATGTATGTATTTATATTACTATTTGCTAGATTATATAATGATTGTGTTTCTTACATAATTTTTGTTTGCTACATGATGTGGCTTGTATTTGTTAAATGATATGATTATGATAATGATGATTATGTTTTTGTTTGTTAAATGGCATGCTTTAGGTTATTAGATGATATGATGGTGATAATGAGAGTGAGAGATATAATGAGAAAGGTGGTGCAGAGGGGGACGAGAGGGAGAGAGAGAGCATGGGAGAAGGGGAGAGAGACAGAGAGGGAGAGAGAGAGGGGGTGGAGGGAGAGAGAGACAGAGTGAGAGAGCGGGAGAGGGGAGGGTATAGAGAGAGGGAGATGGGGACAAAAGGAGAGGGGGAGGGAGAGGGAGATGGGGGGGATAGGGGCAATAGGGGGAGGGAAATGGAGAGGGGGAGAGGGTGTGCGAGGGGGAAGGGTAGATGATGGGAGAGGGGGAGCAGGAGAGGGAGATGAAGAGAAAGAGCGGAAGGGAGTAGGGAGGGAGGAGAAGGAGAGGGAGAGAGGGAAGGAGAGAGAGAGAGGGAGATGGTGAGAGGGAGGGGGAGAGAGAGAGAAAGTGATAGAGAGAGAGAGAGTGGGAGAGTGGGAGAGAGGAAGAGGGGGAGAGACAAGACAGGAATAGAGAGTGGGAGAGAGAGTGAGGGAGGGGAGGAGAGAGAGTGGGGGAGAGAGATAGAGAGGGAGAGGGGGAGAGAAAGGGAGAGAGAGTTGGAGGGAGAGGGATAGAGAGGGGGTGGGGGAGAGAGGAGGAGGGGTAGGGAGAGAGGGGGTGTGTGAGGGAGAGGGGAAGGGAGGGAGGGGGAGAGAGAGAGAGAGTGGGGGTGAAAGAGGTAGGGGAGGAAGAGGGGGAGAGAGAGTGGTAGAGGAAGAGGAAAGGTGGAGAGGGGTAGAGGCAGGGGGAGGAGAGAGAGAGAGAGAGAGAAATAGGGGGGATAGAGTGGGAGAGGGAGGTGGAGCGATAGCGGAAGAGGGGGAGGGTGAGAGGAAGAGGTAGGGAAAGAGAAGAGGAGAGGTAGAGAGTGAGAGAGTGAGAGTGAGAGTGAGAGAGAGAGAGAGATAGAGAGATAGAGGGAAATGGGGAGGGTAAGAGAATAGGAGAGGGAAAGGGGGAGAGGGTGAGGAAGAGGGAGAGAGGGAGATATAGAGAGAGAGGGATGGCAAGGGAGAGAGACAGTAAGAGAGAGAGGGGGAGGAATAGGGTCAGAGAGAGGTGGGGAGAGAGAGGGGGAGAGAGGGAGAGAGGTAGAGAGAGGAGGAGAGGGGGACAAAGAAGGGTAGGTGGGACAGGGGAAGAGAGAGAGAGAGGGAGAGAGGGAGGGAGGAAGAGGGAGTGAGAAGAGAGGGGGAGGGGGAGAGGGAGAGAGATGGAGGAAGGGGGAGACACGAGGGGGAGAGGGTGAGGGGGAGGGAGAGAGAGGGGGGTGGAGAGAGTGCGAGAGAGGGAGAGGGAGAAGATTAGTGGGAGAAACAGAGGGGGAGAGGGAGATAGGAAGAGAGGGATAGAGGGAGAGAGAGCGGGGGAGGGCAAGAGGAGGGGGAGAGGGCGAGAAAGAGAGGGAGAGAGAAATATCATAGAAAATAATCCACATGCCATCATAAGAATACAACATCATTATCCTTACATTGAAAATTACTTGTAATAGTACAAAATAAATTAAATATTGAGTTTTATATTCAATGCAACACCTTGCCTAAACCATAATACCACCATGGAACATTGAAATACATTGCTTAAGTCCTAATTCCAATATGCATTTTCTTGTTTATTTCCAATTTCATGACCAAAAAGAGGTTATTCCATACTCAAAAGAATATCCCTCATCTATTCTCTTTCTTTTCTAGTATATGAAACATAAATTAAGCCACAATAACATATAAATTTAATAATAAGAAATTATCTTTCAGTTACACTAGTTTCCAAAAATATGAAAAGTTACTCACTATTATGAACTACCATATCATCCAATCCATAACTAAATTCAAAACATTATTATGCCTAAAATTTCACAAATCACATTAAAAGCCAAATTGAATATATCTCACAAACTATTTTTCAACATATAAAACTTGATTTTTTTATCTCTCTTACATACTCAATTATATAAAACCACCTTAATGTAAATCCTACTCTTTAAATTTATTAGATAACTATAATACTTTTAAAATATATACCTCTATACCACATTTAACTTCCAATATACATATTAATATATTATTTGTAATTTTAAGATTAATACCATAATCATAATTTCATGAACAAGAATCATTACAAAATTATCTATTATAATTCATATTAGATTACATCCATTCTTTTTAACTATTTAGCATCCATAACACCAATATTTTAAAATTTCCATGAACACATTGAAAAATTTACTACCAAAATAAATAGTTAATGAATAATGTTAAACTTACTCATACTTATTTCAAATTCTTTGTTCACCTAAAATAAAATAAATATAAATTTATTTTATTTTTTACATAAAAATGGGTGATAATATTTTTTTTGATAAATTAAAGTCTCTCTAAAATTATATGTAATTTAACCAATAATCTACACTGTATTTTAGACATTCCCATTTATTTAATGACATCAATTTTATAACCATATATAAAATCCAAAATCTTTTTATGATTTATTACCTTAAAAATATTAAATTGATTTCCATATATAAAATGGAAAATCTTATTATTATTTATTACTTTAACATTATTAAACACATGTCGCTTATAAAGACTAAAGGCATAGCATCATACATCTTATAATTGGTAGATATGATTGCCTATAAAACTTGAATGAACTAGAGATGAATATTTATCGTGTGTGGCTCAATTTTTCTTAAGTTAGTGCCTCCCCCATGTGCCACAACGTGAGCTAAAATCCACACTCCAAACAAGAGAGAAGATGGAGTAAAAAAAAAAATTAAAATTATATCCATTTCAAGGTAGGGAAAATTAAATCCTCTTTTTTCGTTGCTTATAGGTTTATTAATCCAATTATTTCACGTGCTTCACATCATTGTTCATAGCCGATTGCAATTGAAATAAAAAGAGCTATGCATTGTGTATGTCTGCCTATGGTTACTCAATTTTCTAAGAAAACATATTTTAGATCGCTTTATCAATTTGTATATTTTGAATTATATGTCTGAAAAATTCATTCTCAGTGGTTGGCTGCATTTTTTTTTTTTTCACAAAAAAAATATCTTGTATCTTTCTATTCATATTAAATCATGGATACATTATAATTTTCATTTTACTCTCATAAACAAGAGTTCCATTTTACCGTGGTCATGATAACAACTTCATCTAGAACACTAGTAGGCTACTAATCTTGGTTTTAGGAGAACAATTACAAAAAACATTAATAGTATATTACAAAAACTGACAGAATCCTATGCCAGGTCCAAGGAGACTTGCTACAATGATGGGTCCTTTTTGGTTGTTTAAAATGATCAAAAATTCCTTCTATCTTGCCATTAATTAATATTATATTTCAATAACATTCTCACTTTTCTTCAACTTCTTTTTCCATTTTTTTTTTGTTGGGGCTCTCTATTGAGCAACATTCAAATTTGAAGGGATGGTCTTAATTTCAAATGGAAGAGAATATATTCATATAACCCTTTAAAGATGAAAGGTTATAAAAAATATCATACTTCTATTGGCAAGTGTCCTAAATTTTTAAAATCTTAAAAAATTAAAGAGTGACTACATTAAAACCTTATAAAATCTCAATAGAACTTAGTAAATAATAATTTTTTTTTTCTAAAATTACATTATAGATATCTAAGAATATGTTTCTTCTCTTCATTCGATGAACTCAAAAAGTGTTTTTACTTACATCATTGAAAATACAAATATATTTGTCCACTAGAAAAGGCTTTCAAGTTTCATTTATTTCCATACATCATAAATAAGATTCCAATATACCTCATTTAGATCATGAGGAGCACTATGAGACAAACACATTAACATCTCTAGTCCCTAATTAAAGTCTTTATCTACCATAATTTGTTATCCTATTTAAATTTGAGAAGACTCTTTCACACACGGTTGTGCTTTCTCGGATAATGAGAATAACTTGTCATAATTCCACGCTCACCTCCACATAGATCCCATGCTCCATACATACGTTTTTTGGGATATGATTTTAAAATAGTATCAATAAATCCATCCACTTCATCTAAACATCTAGCAATATCCACAATAGGTGATTCCTTAACATTGAATTTTTCACAGAAACATTTCAACCATCTTTTTTCTAGAGTCTTTATCATTCATTTCATAATAGTGCCAAGGATTGAAAAGGTTAGCAGCATTAAATACATGTGAATCTATGAATATACTATATAAAGGCTCAATCACCTATATAACAAAATATTTTCCCAAAAGAATACAATCCTTAATCCCTTTACTCCCAATCCTTTAACGAAGTAGGCATGAGTTTAACAAGTCTTTCCATGACCTTGCCTCTCAGGGGCCACCTAATTTGATCAATTTGTAATACCTCTAACTTAGTGATTTGAAATGATTCCATTAGCTCTTTCAAATTTTCATTTATTTTAGTTTATTGCACAAGCCATGAATAAACTTTGTTTGCAAATTTGTTATTATATTGCAACTCAGGAAAATCAGATGAAGCATAATTTGTTGTTAATGCTACCCTATGAGCTATGCAATGGATATGTAATAAATGTGGAGAATCTTAACGAACCTTAGAAGATAAACCTTCATGAATACCCTACATGGAAGATGCACCATCTGAACCAAAAACAACTAACTTCATCAAAGGTAGATCCATTTCTGCTAAAAGAGTTCTCATTGCATCATACATACACTTAGTTGTTCTATCCTTTATGTGAATCAAACATATAAAAATTGTTACATGTTGACCTCTTCTATCACTTTTATAATATGTGATATAAATATTCAAATGGTGTTCCATAGTTTGATCAATGCTTTGATCAGCTAAAATAGAGACAAATGGGTCGTGTAAAATCTCCTCTTTTAGTTTGTTCCAATACACCTATTTAGTAGCTTCAAGAAACTATATTCTTGATGATCTATCTGTGTATCCAAAATATTCATCTATTGGAGGAATTTGTGGAGTGAATTTATACCTATTGAAGTAACATATTGACTTATACATTTCTAAAGATAAATCATGTATAGAACCAAAATGCATGCTTTCAATCACTAATATAATTCTTTCCTTCTCAGCATCTACCATTAGTGTGACATTTTTAATGATTGGAATATTACTTCATTTTATTTCTCTCTCCAATTTTTTCAAAGAGAATTTATGAGATTCTCATTGTAAGGCCACTTAAACCACTAACTTGAAGAGTGTTGCTTCCCTCTTTTGAAAATGGGTGTCTATTTTAAATGTAACACACCAAGAACATTTTATCTATTCATTACCATTACAATCTTTTACACTGTAGCTCCATGGAAATATTGTCTTCCATTTAGATTTGAATATTATTTTCTGTTTCTTTGATGGTTTTCTCTTTCAACAACCTCTACGCTATCTAATT
>CM062819.1:578677174-578902528 GCA_031772625.1 Pinus tabuliformis
AATAAAGCAAGTTAAAGTGCAGTGGAAGCACTTTGGGTTCGATGAAGCTACATGGGAGATGGTTGGTTAGATGAGGGCTATGTATCCTTCTCTATTCGTTGGTTGAGTGAATGTTTTTGGCATATGTTTTGGTGTGATGTTTTGGTACATGCGTATATATGTATATGGATATAAATACAATAATGGGTTGTGCTATAAAGCTATAATAAGTGGTATGGGTGTCATGTCATTATGATTTTCATGTAGTTATGTTTCTCATGTTGGCTTGCTTGCCACTAGGTTTTTCATTATAAATATTGCAACAAAATAGGTTATAAAGCTCCACGGGAAGTATGTTTCTCTTTCTAGTAGTCTTTTTGGTTGTAGGTGTCATTGAACACTAAGGACAATGTTCCCCCTAGGCAAAGGGTTCTGTAACAACCTTGGTTAAAAATCCATGTAATAAAGTTAATAAAGGAAATATAATAACCAATGCCATGGGACACATATTCCAAGTTGAACACTGGGAAAAACATAGTGATGGGGATCACTTGTGATTAATTAATAGCTATGGGAATTGACAAAGGAAATGGGAAAGGATTTGGAAATGCATGAGACATTTATTGGCATTTTATTGATGAAAATAATGGAAATAGGAGAAAAGCAAGGAGAAATGTCATAGGTTGCATGTGAGGACAAAAATGAAGTAAAAATAATGTAAATTGAAGAAAATAGAAGCCTCAATGATAAAAAGGCTTATGAGGATTAGTTCATGGCTTTTGGTCAGTGTTAGACTTTTGTCAGTTTTAGCTTGGAGCTCTCTCTCTCTCTCATGTTCTTAGACACTTAGACTTTCTTGGAGCACTCTTGGAGGAGTGTGGCATGCTTTGGATTTGGAGCAAGAAGGAAAAAGAAGATCAAGAAAGTGTAACAAGACATCAAGATACGTAGCTACAATAGGTTTTTCTTGCTGGTACCGAGTTGCATGTATGATTTCCTTGCTATTTTTGGCATGCATGGCACATGCATGTGTTTTCTTTGTTATGATTTGTCATTGGCATGGAGGTTTCCCTAGATTGACATTAGTTTTTCCTAGCCTTGAAATTTCCTAGATAGCCATGGTGTTATGGGTTTCTTTCCTTTTGTTTTCTCGTTGGTTCTCATGTTCCTTATAGTTGTGGGTTGAGTTACTATTTCCTAGAACCTTGAATGGACAAACACTCTAGAAGCCCTATAACAGCTTGGGTTGAGATACTAGTCCTAGAAGCCTTGGTTGGAAAAGTTCTCTAGAGCCCTTAGTGGGATGAGTTATTACTCCTGGAAGCCTTGGTTGGACAAACACTCTAGATCCTGACAAGAGCTATCGTTTGCGTTACTAGTTATAGAAGCCTTGTTTGGAACAAATGCTCTGGAGCCTTGGACAACTTCGGTATAGACCAATACGGTGATGGTTAGTGATGTCTGACCGTGGGGTGGAATCATTGGTTAATGGTTGAGGTGGTTGGCCTCTAGAATCCCTAGTTTGGTTTTGTTTGATTTGTTTCATGAGATCGCACATTCATGCTTGGAATATGACATGGGGGTGATAGACTAAAAGAGAGATTTGGTTCATCCCAATTTATGGTCGTGTGGTACGTGGAAGTCCCTAACTTTGTTGGATTTTCATATGTTAATTAGAGCTCCTTTTACTTAGTATTTTATGGAGTAAATGTGCTTTATATTATGTGGATTTAATGGTTATTTCCTCCTTAATATATCTTTGGCTATTTGTTGGGTATAAGCATATTTATGACAATTATGATGTATGGATCTCATCATTTTTTTGTTAGTATATGAAATGTTAATTAATGAATGAACTAATATATAATAATGTAGCTATTTGGAGGATATATCAATCCTCTTTGATTACACTTAGAAAAGTATGACACCCATATGCTTTGATATGTTGTTGTGACATGTAGATACTTATTTGTGATTTGTTTGACGAAATGTATGTCATGGCTAATAGGGGCCAGATCAATTCCTTGTTCAAGTGTTTGCATTAGTACCCTTATTTCAATGTTATTTGCCATTTCTAGAAGTTTCATGAAGTTCTGGGCAATGGCCTCAGTCTTGGCCCTAAAAACATGGCACAAAATCTTGGGGTGCTTGCACAAAAATACCTGAAAAAGGTCATAGTTTCATGAATGGCTTGTTGTGGGAGTGACTGGAGGGTCCTAGTCACATGCATGCCATGTTATGGAAGCAACTGAGGCTCTAGGGTAGTGAAAAAGAAAGTTCTCTCAAGGGTTGGACACCTAAAGGGGTTGGTTGGCGCCTGAAGGTTCTATAGCTTGTAAGGAAGGTTAGTTTGGTGTTGTCATGTTAGTTCCAGCTTCTTGACAGTACCTATGGAGTTGAATCATATCATAGTAACTCTTCATCATAGGTTTACCCTAGTGGACCAGTTAACTTGGGTAAATGTGGGAGGAGGGTGTTATAGTTTGTTCCCAACTATGAAGAAATGACCAAAGAATTTACTTTCCTATTCAAGAAAGGGGTTCCCTTCCATTGGGATGATACTACCAAAAGGACTTTAATACTTTGAATGATGTTTTCTTTTTAGAATCATTGTTGTATCCCCTTGATTATCAATGTGATTACTTCTTGTATCTCACTACTACCATTACTACCATTCCTATGGTATTGGTCCAATAATATGACATAGCGGACAAAAATCCATTCTATTATTTGAGTCAGAATTTAAATGACACAGAAATAAAATATAATCACATTAAAAAGTTAGCTTTGGAAGCTATTCGATTTTTCCAAAGGTTTCACCACTATATTCTTGTTTAGAAGACTGTGGTAGTTTTTTTTGCATTGCAATGACATACATTTGGTCATGACAATTTCAGGGGGAAGTACTTGAAATGGATTGTTATTCTCCAGTGCTTTATGACATGTAACCCTCACTCAGTCGAGGGGCATGGCTACATCATTTCGGTGGTAGATTATTTTACCAAATGGGCCGAAGCGATGCGTACATATAACAACTCTAGCGAAACAACTTATTTGTTCCTTTTTAATCATTTCATTGCTATGTTTGGTGTGCCACAAGCTATTGTTAGAGACTATGGGAAACATTTTTGAAATCACATGATTTCTAAACTTACTGCCAAGTTGGGCCTTCAGCATGAAATCTCAAATCCCTATTACCCATAGGCTAATGGAAAAGTAGAATTTATTAACAATGTTTTGAAAATAATGCTGCAACACATGATAGGAATTCACAAAACGAATTGGCACCTCATCCTTTATGAAACTTTCTGGGCATACTGAACCTTTGTCTTGACCGCAACTAGATTCACATCCTTTCAGTTGGTGTATGTTTTAAAGGTAATCCTTCCCATAGAATGTGAGATTCCATCTTTGAAGCTTGCCATCAAACTTCTCCCTGCCATTTCTGTAGAAGAAGTGTGTCTCTTGCATCTAACATGCTTAGATGAAATCCAACGTGATGTCAAAATGGCTAATGAGGCCAAAAAGAAACGTGTCAAAGTAAAATATGACAAGAATGTTAAACCTCATGCCTTCTCGGAAGGTGATCTAGTCTTGTTGTATGATGAGGAAGATGATAAATTGGGGGTTGGGGAGCTCGAGCCAATGTGGCTATGCCCATATATAGTTAAACATGTTCTTATGAAAGGGGCTTATGAGCTGATTGATTTTGATGGAATCCCTCTATTGCGGCCCAAAAATGGGTTCTACCTCAAAATACTATGCTCAAATTATCTTTTCATAGTCACTATGTACATACTATATAGGTGAGTTAGTCTGTTTGCAATGCGTTTCCTTTTAAGTTTCCTACTGTCTCTAATAATCTTGGATTAAATTTTATTTTTAGATGTTGGTGTTCCTTCAGCCATATGTTGGTTATGCTTATGGTGCTAGCCATAGTACTTGGAACCTTTCCTATGCAGCATGGGCTATTTATTCTCTAAATGATGAGTTAGTGAGTTTACAAGGGATTTGTATTAGTTTCTCAACCAATAACATTGTTGAGTATAGAATAGTGATCAAATTGTTGTCTGACGCTATTCTATGTGGCATTTGCAATTTGATGGTTAGAATTGATTCACAACTCGTAGTACTACATCTGAACAACACCTATTCAACACGAAGTCCAACTATGACTCACATGTTTTTAGGGGTTTGCCTTCCAGAAAGACATTTTGATTAAATTCATCATCAACATATTCCTAGAAGTCTAAACACATTAACTGATAAATTGGTGAATTATGTTTTAGACAAAATTTTGCAACACGTAATAATTTCAAGTAACATCATACATTGAACCAGAAATAGAGAAAATAAGAACATCGATATATAATTGTACATATAAAAGTTTGGTTTTACAAAAAAATTATGTCCAAGACACATATGGCCACATGGTCTATACTATCAAAAACACATGCAGAAAAAATATTTGTCTATGGCATCCTAGTATACTAGTTCCAATAATGATCATGATAACAGACAACTGTGCAGGAAACCTTGCACAATAATTGATTGGTGTGCTCTGGTACTCTGATAGTTTATCATTGTAAATGCATGGGGATCTCATTATCGCTGGTCTATGGCACACTATGGGTAACACCCTTGATATGACGCTCGAAATCAATAGGAGTCGCGACTTTGTTGAGATCCTACATCACCTCCTTTGCTCCTACAACAACTGAAACTCCTATTAGTGCAAGTTGTAGTTGTCGTCGTCACTGAAGATATGAGGAGCCTATTGGTCATGCTAGTATGATATCTACATGTGGAATCAATAGTTAAATTTTGACACATAAAAAACATCTAAAAATTGTAAAATCTCAAAAAGTAAAAAAAATATTAAAAATGGCATTATTTTACCTTTATCACAACATTTCTCGCCTTAAGGTAAAATGAGCGCTGGATATCCTCGGAATTCAACTTCGACATAGGGATAGTCTTCACTCATAATTAGTTGTACCTGTAGCCACAAGAGAAAACTAGGTGTGAAACTCATCGAAGATACACCTGCATGATGAGACATGAGATGTACCCATTGCATCATCCATGGAACTCTAGGATCTGGAAGCCCGGGATCAATATGTTGAGGTCAAAATTGTGGAATCCTATCTAGAGAAAATGATATCAGAATGGAGTCATATCCAAATTTCTTCAGTCGGCCATCCTTTTCCCTATTGAGTTGTTCCTTCAAATTTCACAACACTCCCTCACTCTAGTTAAACACAATAGGTTCTACACATTCCAATGCATATTTCATGTGGGACTTGCTAGCCAAATGCAAAGTAAAATTTCTAGACAACTCAGAAACGATGAAAAGGATCATCCTGAGTGGCAGTTGGATCACATATTTAATATTTATCTTCCCATCCTCCGTTGGTTGAGAATGGACTCTATAGTGAGCAGATATATAATTTTTGGCGGTTACACCACCTCTTCTCATCCCAGACAATGAGATAAGAGATCCTCTTTGAGATAATTCTTTTAGAAAATAAATGTCCTCAACCTCTATCCCAAGAGTATGTGCTCCAATTCTAAATCACTTTCTTTGAATATCCCATGCCCTAACTAGATATTCTAGTAACTCAAGTTGAGCTCTCATTCCTAGAGTACTGAAAAACTTAAGGAGTTCACAATTATTTAAGGCTTGTATTATTGCTAGGTCATTGGGAACATCTAAAGCTTGGGCCTCATGTTCTCTTTCTCTCCAAATTAGAACCATTTTTTCTTTAGTAGATAGATGAAATACCATGAGAAAAACACTTAGAATGAATTTTATGCAAAAGATGGAGAGAAATGCATATGAAAATAAAAAGTACCTTTTTTGAAATGCACCAAGTGGTGAGCACCAGTATTGCATCAAGAATGCTGCAATTCCTAGGCTACCAACTTTACTTTGTCAACCTGGGGTTCGTACAAACTTGGAGGTCACAATGTTGTATACACAAGTAAGGGTGATGCTTTTGCCTTTCGTCATGGTTCAGCTGGTGAGAGACCACTGGGGTTTTCAAGCCAGACTTCCATGGAGTCAGAAGAAGCTTGGTTTCTTGATGGAAGAAAGGGATATCTACTCTAAGGGAGATCTATTCTACTACAATAATGAAAAAGACCGAAATTCAATGCTAAATCACACGATTTCCAAATTAACTTCCAAGAAAATATGCTTTGCAATAATGCTAAATTAACATGAACCAAATGCGACTATCTAAGAATGGAAGTATGAAGCATCAAACATCACTAATGTGCAAGTAAAGGGACTAAACTAAATCTATTTTTTTCTTTTTGTCTTTTCATGCAAAACCAAGTATGCAAACTAATTTCTTTTGGTGATGTGGCAGGTGAATCAAGGATATTGGAGGATGGATGGAAGGATTATGAGATGGTTGGATGGTGTGGGAGACCGTTGGGAGGCCTTTGGTGACCTCCTAAAGGTTTTCCCTCAATTCGGCCTCAAAACAGGCCATTTCAATAAAACATACAGGATGTACTAGAAGCCTACAAGATTCCGTGTACACCTACAAGATATAGCCGAGAGAAGAATGGAAGGTGTTGGAGGTGATAGAAGGCTTAGGGAAGGTGGTAGATGGGTGGAATGAAGTGAGGGAAGGTCTAGGATCACTCACAAGTCAACAACAAAGATAGAGGATGGTTGGATTCACTCAACGTGCTTGGAAGAAATTCTATGAAAAATGATGAAAACTAGTGAATGAAATGGTGAAAACAAGGAATGAATATGGTGGATGGAGTGGAAGGTGGTTGTTGGTTATGAATTACTTGTCTACTCCTAAAGCACCTGCTCTACATAAAACATGTACAATTCCCAAAAAGCTATGTAAACAAGAAGCATTCTCATAATCTAGAAAAGCAGAATTAATGAACTAACTGCCTACATGATGCATGAGGAAGGTTGCTGAAAGAAATGAAATCACAGATGATATATACTACAAGAGTTAAGATAGAAGATATGGCAATGAAATCCTACTTTGAAAAATTGATCACATTCTAACTTAAATACAGTAAAATCTAAAGCTTATGCAAGAAATAGAAATCTATGTTTTTGGGGTTTCATAAGGGCCCCTTCTTCAAATCATGATCCCAAAGGGAGGAAATGAGGCCAAGACACACACTGATGACCTTGTGGTACTCCTTTATTCCCTTCTAACCTACTACTACTATAAGGCACAAATGGAAGAAAACAAATAAACAACCAATCCAATCTACACTACTTGCAATGAAAACACATCTAAAGGCAAATTAACAATGAAACTATGAGACTAATCTAAACATACAGATACAAGAAAGAGGAGCCTTGGCTTCTAGGGTTGGGCCCTAACCCAAGAGCTTCAACCATCTAAGTTAACTCAGCGTTGGCTCAAAAAAAAATTCATTCTTATTACCAAAACATAAAATTACATCAATACAAATTTCACAAGTATGGATCTCGAAACTATCTTAGAGTTTTATAACAAACATTTGAATCCTAATGAGGCTCTAGGCCTCTCTAATTATACAACTGAAGTCCCTAATGAATTCCTTAAAATTAGGGAGGCTCGGGTCCCAAACTCGAAATAAACTAGCTCTTTGTCTCTCACTTGCTCAGCTACCCTCTAATCCTCATGGCTTGGCTACTTGCACTCCAAGCTGGTTGATGGATGGAGGAATATTCGAATGGGAGAGAAGAAAATGAGGAGTATTTACCTCCTACAATCCCTCTCCCTTGTCCCATTCGATTTTTAACCTTAGTATTTTCCAAAATTCCTTGATTTTCTCCTTCAATCCTGCATTCAATGCATATTAGTCCACTAGGCATAATATCTAACTCTAACTCATCTCATAAACAAAATATAATAAAAAATGTAATAAGTTGTGAGAAAAGTTGGTTTGAGTAATCTAGGAGGTGAATTAAAGCCCATATAATTACCCAATGATGAGGCTCATCATCAGTCCCCTACTGAAAGTGTTTCTCATCCTCTAAGAAACTCAATCAATATCCATATCCTTCATAGCTTTAGTGGCCTCACTGACATTCCATGCTTATGCTATGGTTTCCTCTTCTTGTTCATAGAAGCCTTCTTTCCTTTCTACCTCCTCCCACTGCCTCTTCTCTTCATCTTCCTTTCATCCTTCTGTAATTCCTAAGAGTAGTGGTGGACTGAGTTTTAGGCCAATCCAATTGACTTTCAGCCTTTGCATAGATTTCTTGTACATGGGTGTCCTGTTTAGTGCTTCTCTCAATCTTTCAGGAGAGTGGTACTCTCTTCTCTTTAAGTTGTATGGCAATGTGTTCCATCTCCTCAAGCAAGCATGTATGCTATCATCCCTTAACAGCTTGAACATGTCCTCAAAATGTGAAATTTCTTTCTCTTCGGTAGCAAGATACCTAGGTGCAAGTTGAGGATCATTTTCAATCAAATTATGGGTACTAATGAGGGCCATGGGATCTAATTGTTCAGCTCTGATCATACGAGGTTCATTTTGTTTTCTTGCCAATATCTTCTTCATCTCTCCAACCCTTGATTCCTCATGGTTCATCCATGATGTTGAATCCATCAACTGTAAATCTCCTAGCTTAGCATTGGGGTCCCATACATTCATGTCTGTTAAGGCCATGTTCTAAAAATAGAACTCAGACATCATGGCCCTATCTTCTACTGTGCTCTAGTCACAAAGATTAATGAACTTCCTGTAGTCTTGAAATTGCATGGTGCCTCTCTGTGCTAGGGTCTTGATCCGAAACTGCAGCCATTGTTCCTTGAGGTATAAGGCAAAGGACTTATCTAGCATCCTACACTGGATTACTTCCAAATAGAGGCTAGCCACACATTCCAATTGATTATCTCTTTCTTGCAGTTGTCCTCTCAACAATGTATTTTTTGTTTCTAGTTGATTTTTCATTATGGCCTCTCTGTCTCTGAAGCTACTTAGCTCTCTACCCATCTATTTGAGATTCTCCTCCATGTGCCCAATGTCTTCCACCCCCTTGAATTTGGCAATCTTCATCCATCTATGAGTTCTAGCTCTCTCTTTCTCAAGCTCAAAGAATAGTGGAATAACAATTTTTTTAGGAATGACCCTACCTCCTTCAATAAACCTGTAGTAGGAGTCAAAGTTAGGTTGGAGGCTAGGTTCTTTTGACTCTGGATCCTCTTCTTTAGTTTCTTGTTGTTGGCCTACCTCCTTTTCCAGTTTTTGTGTCTCCTATAGGTTCAGTAGAGTATCTTCTAGGACTACTTCTGTTTCCTGTAGATTCTGTTGTGTATATTGTAGGATTGCATTTCCCCTGGAGGAGTTGGATCTAGTCATAGGCCTTCTCACAGAGGTGACAGGAGACCTTGGAGAGGACATTTTATCCTATTGTTTAGGTGATTCCTCAATCACAATGGGAATTTTTGTTGGTGTTTGGGGTTTCACCTACCTTATTCTTGTGGTTTTCCTTGTCCTGAATATAAGGGGGTCCGCCTCTGTCTTTTGCCTTTTTGCTTGATAAGGGTGCTAAGAGCAGTGAGGGAAGATGTTGCCTCTCTCTCAGTGGGTTCTGGAGACACCCTAGGTGACTCCTCCTTGTCTTCTACCCCTTATTTCCCATTGCTTTCTTCACCTATGTCTTTCCTTTCTTCTTCCTATTATATATTCTCATATTCTTTATCAGTTTCCTCCTTAACATCCTCCTCTGTTTCTTAATCATCCTCCTTCTCTTTTTCCTCTTCTTCTTCATCTTCCTCATTTTCTTCTATTTCATCTTCTTCTTCATCCATCTCATCTTCATCTCCTTATGTTTCTTCTTCTTCCTACTCTACTTCTTCTTCCTCTGCTTCAGTCTCTTCCTCATCCTCTCCACTAACAGTAGGACTAACATCATATGTGAGAGCTTTGATGTCTTCCTCTGCCTGCATGTCTCTGAAAATTGACCATTGTATAGGAATTCTAAGGTTTTGGAGGGCATCTTCTATAAGGATTCTAATTAACCCATGGTGAGCTAATTGTTGGGAATTTCCCTCTTGCACCTTGATGCTTGTGTCTATCAGTGATTGCAACAGGAAGTATGGTATGTTGAGCCTATGGTGAGGGGGTGTTTCTGCTCCAAATCTCAACTCTTCAAGAAGACTAAAATGATAGTCATAGACCACACTATACCTACCCTCACATGATATGTATTTGATAAGTTGGTAGCTCACTTGATTCCAAGGATATGGCAAACTTGCTCTCCTTACTCCATTTGTGTCCTCAATGGGTTCTTCACCTTCTAAAAAGAATTTCCTTTTGGCAACAAGGCTATCTCCTTTGTCTTCCTTCCTCCATGATACTCCTAGGGGAAGTGTGGTAACTTCGTTGATGAGATCAAGGATGAGATCTATGGAGAGGCCTCTTACCACAATAGTGGCATGGACTCTGGTAAGTGGAATGAGGAAGGGAGAAAAATCTCGAGCCACCTCATCATCATACCCCCTTAATTTTTTGAAAAACTCCATCCAATTATGCCTTGTGAAGATTTATTATGCCTGAGGGTATTGTTGGATTCTCGCACCGTTAATGGGCTCCCATCTATTAAACGCTCCTATCATCTTGGCTGGTGAGGTTTGAGGAGATGAGATGCTTGATAAAATTTTCAAATGCAGAAGTAAAAAGCTGACATGATTGTGTGGAAAATTCTCTTGCATAACTGCCAAATTCACTCAAACTAGAGGATATTTTATTCAGTTTACTTGGAAAGAGGGATGTAATTATAGAGCCTACCTCTTCATAGTGTTTGTTGTGGCCAATCCCCATGTTTTCCCCTCTCAAACTCCTCACGGATTATCCTATAGACGATCTCTGTGTATTCTGTAGGAATCCTGTGTGCAATCCTATAGGATTTCCTACACAATCTTGTAGGAATTCCTGTGTAGAAAAATGATGGTGTCTTCCTTGATATAGGTTGCATGGGTATGAGAGTGACTTGTGAGAGCAAGCCTTGAGGAAGTGAATGCATGAATGCATGAGGACGATGAATATTTCCTCTTATGGTGATTTGGGGTGAGGTGGTGTGCTGGCATCTGAGGTATAATTTTCATTTTTCGAGCATTGGTCACCACTACCACCTTATCATTCCCCACTTCCTCGTAATCAACTCCCACTTCATGATTTTGTAGCCTTAACTACTTTGTCCTTCTCCTTTCTATTTTTGAGTTGACTCCTACCAAGTGTGAGAGGACAAATTGTTTTGTCTTTGTTGATTGATTGAAGGTTGCCAAGTTAACTGGCCACCTTTCGCTTATAAACCAACTTACATGTAATCTTTACATCTTTTGACTACGCTATGCACATGAGAGAGTGAACCGAATACTTATCTATGGTGCTAATATGTTGTTGCATTTATTGAAGGCTGGAGGTGCTTTCTGTGTGTATTGGTTGTATGTTATTCTTCTTCCCTTTTTGTTATTCTCTGATGATTCTTTTGTGGTGCAGGTACCTGGTGTTGAAGATAATGGTGTTGCTGCTACTTTGGAGTTCCTTCTACTCTGGGATCATCATGCTAGAACCTTTCCGATCTTATGATTTGTATTCTATGGCATAGGCTGCTACAGGATTTCCTACAGGATATCCTGTGGCTACTTCTCCCTCAAAACTCTTAATCATACATTCTGTTGGGATTTTGAGGATGGTCACATGGATGGGGAGAGAGACTAGGAGTGTGGAGAATGAGGAATACTCAGGTGATGCTCCCTATTGCTCTTTGTTTCCTTCTTTTCCGAAGACTGTGAAAAAAAAAATTGAAGCTGATATTTTTTTAAGGGTGAATGCAGGGGTGATGAAGGTGGACATAGTTATGGTCATGGAATTATGATGTAGGGGTGCTATTTTATTAACATATCAGGACATTTTTTCTTTAGGGTCACTTCCTACCGGATTTCTGGGTCACTATGATTCTTACATGATCAGCCTATAGGTTTTCAGGGGATCATGTAGGTTTATAGGGGATCCTATAGAAAACACAGTCCCCTTGTAAACTAAAGGAAAGGAGTGGAAAAAATGAAATAAATGGTAGAGTGATGAATGACAATGAGTGGAAAACTAAAAATGTGAGTGAAATAGGTCTCTTTTTTATCCTCCTTTGCTCTCTGATCATCCTTCTTGCTGACCTACAAAATAGAAATTTTCATGATTTTTCTCTTTTTTTCTTTTTTTTTGAAAACAACTAGGTTGCCTCTGAAAGGTTTTCATCCTAGATGTTTGCCTTGGGCACCTCAGGAGGGGTTTTCACCGAGGGATCTTTTTATTCTCATTTTTTCTCTCTCTCTTTTTTTTTATTGACACCATTGGGCCACCCCAAGAGATTTTCAACCCGATAGTGGGACTCAGGTGCCTCATGGAGGTTTTCACCTGAGTTCTTATTCTTTTCTTCTTCTTTTTTATCTCAGTGATTTTATGAGGTAGGAGCTAAAACCTACTCCAGTACCATCACTATTTTATTGATATTATCATTGAATTTTTTTTTGTTAATGGTCTCTTGTAAATTTTCAATCGGTGTCCATTAACAAGTAAATGAATGGTCTCTTCATCTATGGTTCTAATCTGTACTGAACCATTATCATGGCATCTTTCTACAACATAAGGTCCTAGCCATCTTGTCCTTAACTTGCCCTTGAAGTATTTTTACCTAAAATAATATAACAAAGCTCAATCACCTTCTTGAAATTGCTTTTCCGTTATGTTCTTATCATGCCAGATCTTCCTTTGAAGTTGAGTTACCCCTGTATGTAGGAGGGCCTGGATTCTGAACTCATCTAGACCATTCAACTAGAACAATATTTGTTTTTGTGCACTATTGAGATCTAAATCTAGTTAGGCTTCCATCCTTAATGTGTTATACTCAAATTCAATGGACAGTAGGGCCTTATTCCCATAGTCCAGATCATAGGGTGTGAATCCAGTGGTGGTCTTCTAGGTAGTATTATAGGCCCAACTAGCCTCAACTAGTCTATCTTCGCAATCCTTCCTGCTGGTGCTTACAACATTGGTCAAGATGCCCTCCAGTGTTCTATTGGTCACCTCCACTTGTCCATTAGCTTGTGGATGATAGGGAGTGGAGCTTCTATGCTTAATCTTGTGCTTGCTGAGAAAGTCTTCAATCATGTTGGAGGTAAACTGGCTGCCTTGGTCTGTGAACAGCTCTCTAGGGTACCCAAATTTGTAAAATACATTCTCCCTTAGGAACTCAACTACCTTCTCTTCTGTTGCTACCTTAATTGCTTGGTTTCATCTCTTAGTCAGATAGTCAATGCACACAATAATTTACTTATTTTGTTTGGGAGGAGGATCAATAGGTCCTATGAAGTCCATGCCCCACTTATCAAATGGCTTGAAAGTCACCTTAGGTTGTAAAGGTATTTCATCTCTTGGAGTAGGCCTTCCCATCCTTTGTCACCGATCACACTAAGTAGTATATATTTTCACATCCTGATGAAGAGTGGGCCAATAATAGTCTGCTTGTAACACTTTGAATGTTGTCCTCATTACTGCAAAGTGACCTCCACATGGCCCATCATGATAGGTCAAAAGGATTTTAAAGACTTCCTCCTCCCTGACACACCTTCTCAATATTTGATTTGGGCCAAGTTTGAAGAGATTTCCCTCGATCCATCTGAAGGGGGTTCTCTTCCTCACTATATTTCTTTTTTCTTTGGAGGAAAAGTTCGGTGGGAACTGTGTAGATACAAAATAGTTTTCTATATCAGCAAACCATGGAGCGAGAACTGAAATAGCAAATAGGTTCTCATCTAGTAACTGATCATAAACCATTCCTTCTTCACCTATAGGCAAATTTAATCTGGACAAAAAGTCTACAACAACATTTTCCTTACCAAACTTACCAGTAATAGCTAGACCAAACTATTGTAATAAAACTAACCATCTTATAATCCGAGCATTCACATCTGTTTTGTTCATTAAATATTTGATTGTAGCATGGTTAGTATGTGCAAATGTTTGATAGCCTGTCATATAATGCCTAAATTTGTTCAATGAATGCACAACAGCCAGGAGTTCCTTTTCGGTCACTGTGTAATTTAGTTCAACCTTTGATAGATTATTACTGATAAAGTAGATAGCATAAGGCAATTTTTCATCTATCTGACTTAGGGCTGCTCGTATGGCTTTGTGTGAGGCATTAACATGAATATGAAAAGGAAGGGCCCTATGGGCCTTGGAGAATCGGTACAGTGGTTAACTTGTTCTTTAGGGTGTCTATGGCCTCTTAACAACTTTTTGACCATATAAATTCAGAGTCCTTAGCCAACAAACCAAATAAAGGATAGGTCAACTTGTTGAAGTCCTTTATGAACCTTCAATAGTATCCAGCCAACCCTAGGAAATTTCTGACATCTCTCTTCTTTTGAGGAGGTGGGACCCTCTGAATGATGGCTATTTTGTTTGGGTCCACCTGCAGCCCTTGCTAAGATATTGAATGACCTAGCACAGTCCCTCCAGTCATCAAGAATTCACTAAGAGACAAGTTCATTTCAATGCATTTTTGCAATAATTTTCCCAGGTTGGATAGATCCTCTTGAAAATTACAACCATAAGGTGTAAAATTATCCATATAAATTTCTACCGCATCATGGACTAACGCGACAAAAATACTCAGGACTGCTCTCTGGAAATTGGAAGGAGCATTACATAGGCCAAAAGGAAGGACCCTATAGACAAACCTACCCCAAGGACAAGTGAAGGTGGTTTTATCCTGGTCTTTCGGGTTGATTTAGATTTGGTTGTACCCGCTAAATCCATCTAGGAAAGAGAAATTTTTTTTTCTTGCCAGGCCATCTAGCACTTGGTCAATGAAGGGTAGAGGAAAATGGTCCTTCTTTGTGGCTTTGTTCAACTCCTTGTAATTGACACAAATCCTCCACTTACCATTTCTCTTTGGAACTAACACCAAAGGAGAGACACACTCACTATCAGAGATATGGTAAATGAATCCTACATCTAGTAGTTTTTGCAGTTTTTCTTTAACTATATCTTTAAGAGCTAGATTCATCCTCCTTTGGGGCTATCAGACTGGCTTGAAACCTTCTTTGATGTATATGTGTTGAGTACACACTGAGCAATGTACTCCATTAATTTCTCTGTAACTCCAAGCAAAGGCATCTAGATGTTCATTTAACATGTTGCATAACTTCTCTTCTTGGGGATCAGAAAGGGATGGATTGATTTTTAAGGTTCTCTCAAGGCCAAATTCTATGGTTTTGACACTGAGCAGGTTGGAATCGGCCAAGCATAGGTCAATTGGATGACTTTCCTAAGTTTCCTTTACTGCATCTTCTAAGGTCAATGTACTGGGAGTTGGACTTTGGAGTAGGTGTTCAATCAAATCATCTTCATCCGGCTATCCTCCTCCCATGGTTGTTTCTAAAGTATAAAGCTGGGTGGAATAAACTTCATCTTCTTCCTCCTCCTCCAACCATAAAGGTAAATCATGCTCTAGAGATGGCTGAGCAGGAGGGTGTCCAACTAACTTCTTGGACATATGCCCATTCTTGATGGTCATATTCCCAGCTCTGCAACTAATGTAAGCATCGACAATGGCCAACTAGGGTCTCCGAAGGATGAGAGGGTAACCAGTAAGCTTAGCCTTAGGCTGGACAATTAGGAAATCTATAGGGTACTCCCAAGAGTCAATGGAGACCATCACATCCTCCACAATCCCCTCTTGGGTCACTATGGAGTGGTCTGCAAGTTGCAGAACTATTGTGGTCTTCCTCAATGAACCTTGCAGGTTGAGCTTGAGCATGGTGTCCTTGGTCGTCACATTAATGGTTGCCCCAAGATCAGTCAAAGTGTGTGGGAAAATGATACCATTGATGTGCACATCTACTACAGGGCTTCCGAGGTCCAAATACTTTGGAAAAATTACCTGCCACAGCATTAAGTCGGAAACTTTTCCAATGGCATTAATGGCAGGGGCATCTCTTCTTCGCCTCCATGGATGCTTGAAGCACTTCTCCTTAATCAACTTATTGTAAATAGGAACATCTTTTATTACTTGGGGAGGTGGAATCTTAACACATATATTTTTCAATTCTCCCTGAAGTTTAGTCTATTTTGGGGCAGGCTAGAGTGGTTGGGTTAATCTCTCAAGAAAGGGTGGTTTCAATTTAAGAATGATTTCATCTCTTTCTTCCTCAACCTCCCTAGGTGGAGGTCGAGGTTGGTTATCCGAGAGAAATCTCCCAGATCTCAGGTTAATCGCCTGGATTTCCACAACATAAGTTGGATATGATGTCTCTCCACTATATACTTGCTGATTCTATCTGTTGTCCAGGTTCAGATATGGCTAGGCAGGAATTTGGGGTTGCTTGGGTGGAGTAGAGTGTAACAACTGTGGTTGGGTAGGTGGTGGAGGCAATAAAGCTAGAGAATTGTTGTATCGGGGCCTCCACACCTGGGGCGGTGCATTCCACTGAGGTTGTGGTAGAGCATATGGTTGAAATGACTAGTTAGGTGGTTAGGAGTGATATTGAGATGCAAAGGAACAAGGAGGAGGTGTAGACCAAGAAGGATGAGTAGGGGGTCCACAAGAAGATATGGTTGTGGTCTGGTTGGGGTTGTAATATGCATGGGATGACCCTTGCATGACCTGTTGGTATGGTCTAGGCCCATGAGGTCTCCTTTGGTTTATGTAGCAGAGCTGCTCGGTGACCCCTTCAACTCCTTGATATACAGCTTCAAGTGTGGGAAAATAAGGGCACTTGTCTGTGGAGTGGTTTTCTTCACAGACTGAGCAAATTTCAATAGAATTTAGTGGACATTCATTCCTAGGATGCCTCCTAGTGCATTTAGGACAAAAAATGGCCAAGGCTCTCTCTGCTTCCTCCTACTTTCTCTTAATGTGCATAGTGTCCATTTCTAAGGCAAGGGTTTGTAGCATCTCACTCTTGAAATCTTCCAAAATGTTTCCAATTTCACCCTTGACGGATGAGTTGGAAGAGGATGTATTGACCATAAGTCGGCTACCCCTACCCTTTTTCCTAGCTACCCTAGAATGGTTTCCGAAGACAATCTTGATATCTTCATAGGGTAATTGGTAGATATCTCCTCCTGCTAACAAGTGTAGTGTATCCAGAAGATCTTCCCTTACTCTCCTAAGTAGGACCAACTTTAGTGACTCAAGTCAAGTGTGCACCTGGCCCTTTTGTAACTAAGTTGGAATATTTCTTCATAATACTCCAGGGATTCATCATTGCCTATGGTCATCCAAAACATTTCCTTGTTAGTATCCTTTGACCGATAGTAATCTCAATATTTGTTGTTAAAGGCTTGTTGCATTTGATCCCAAGTTTATTGCTATCCCCAGGTAAGCCCATGAACCATCGCAATGTTGCATCCTTGAGGGTAGATGGAAATAGTTTTAACTTCTTCCCATTACTTGTAGAGTCATAGCTTCGGCATATAATGAAAAACTCAAATAGGAAAGTGTTGGGATCTTCTGTGGTCAAGCCATGGAAATGTGGTAGGGCAGAGGGGTTTATATTTTTCATCTTAGTGTCCCCATTGGTTTCCCTGATGGGGAAGGCACCCTCAACTCTCTCTCTATTCCCTCTATCATTTCCGTTTTCGGCCATTGGTTTAGTAGGAATGGGTTCTTCTTCTTCATCTTCCCCTATAGGTTCTTCAAATATGTCAAGTTTATCACCTAAGGGATCCTCCAATTCACAACCACCGAAGAAGAGGGAACGTTGACTGTTTGATGTAGTGGGTGTATTTGGCAAAAATTTCCCTAAGTTATCCCTATTCCTACAAGGCATGAAAGGAAATGTTTTTGGGTTGGTTTTTTGTTTTTTTTCAAACTTGGAAAGTAATTTGCAGAATTGAAATTGCTGATTAAATGAAAACTACCGACTAAATGAAAAACTACTTACTAAATTAAAATCTTTCTTGCAAAATGGAAAGGAAAGGAAGCAACTAGACTACTTTTGCAGAAATAAACTAATGCCAGAATATCATAGACAAGAAATAGAGGAAAGAAGCAATATTCACATATTACTGAGACACCTCCCCAGAAATGGCAACAAAAAGTGATGAGTGCTAGTATTGCAGCAAGAATGCTGCAACTCATGGGCTACTAGCTTTACTTTGCCAACCCGAGGTTTGTACAAACTTGGAGGTGATAGTGCTGTATACACAAGTAAGAGTGATGGTTCTACCTTTTGTCACGGTTCAACTAGTGAGAAACCATTGTGGTTTTCAAGCCAAACTTCTATGGATTCAGAAGAAGTTTGGTTTCTTGATGGAAGAAAGGGAAATCTACTCTAAGGGAGAGCTATTTTACTGCAATAATAAAAAAGACCGAAAGTCAATGCTAAATCACACCATTTCTTAATTAACTACCAAGAAACTATGCTTTGCAATAATGCTAAATTAACATGAACCAAATTCTACTATCTAAGAATGGAAGTAAGAAGCATCAAACATCACTAATGTGCAAGTAAAGGGACTGAAATAAATTTGTTTTTGTCTTTTTATGCAAAATCAAGTATGCAAACTAATTTCTTTTGGTGATGTGGCGGGTGAATTAAGGATGTTGGAGGATGGCTGGAAGGGTTAGGAGATGGTTGGATGGTGTGGGAGACCCTTGGAAGGCCTTTTGTGACTTCCTAGAGGTTTTCCCTCAATTCAGCCTCAAAACAGGCCATTTCAGGAAAACCTACAGGATGTACTAGAAACCTACAGGATTCCCTATAAACCTATAGGCTACAATTGAGAGCAGAATGGAAGGTGTTGCAGGTTATGGAAGGCTTAGGGAAGGTGGTATCTTGGTGGAATGAAGTTAGGGAAGGTATAGGATCACTCAAAAATCAACAACAAAGATAGAGGATGGTTGGATTCACTTAATGTGCTTGGAAGATTTTTTATGAAATATGATGAAAAATAGTGAAGGAAATGGTGAAAACAAGTAATGACTATGGAGGATGGAGTGGAAGGTGGTTGCTGGCTATGAAGTCTTTGTCTATTCCTGAAGCACCTACTTTGCATAAAACATGTATAATTCCCAAAAAGCTATGTAAACAAGAAGCATTCTCATAAGCTAGAAAAGAAGAATTAATGAACTAACTGCCTACATGATGCATGAGGAAAGTTGATGAAAGGAATGAAAGCATAGATGGGATCTACTGCAAAGGTGGAGATAAAAGAGATGGAAATGAAATCCTACTTTGCAAAAATGATCACATGCTAACTTAAATATATTAAACTCTAAAGCTTATGCAAGAAATAGAAATCTATGTTTTTGGGGCTGCATAAGGGTCCCTTCCTCAAATCATGATCCCAAAGGGAGGAAATGAGGCCAAGACACCCACTGAAAACCTTGTGGTACTCCTTTTATCCCTGCTAACCTGCTACTGAAGTAAGGCACAAATGGAAGCAAACTAATTAACAACGAATCCAATCTACACTACTTGCAATGAAAACACATCTAAAGGAAAATTAACAATGAATATACGAGACTAATCTAAACATATAGATACAAGAAAGAGGTGCCTTGGATGCTAGGGTTGGGACCTAACCCTAGAGCTTCAACACTATGTGTTAACTTAGTGCTGGCTCAAAATAAAACTCATTCTTGTTACCAAAACATAGAATTACATCATTAAAACTTTCACAAGTCTGGAGCTCGAAAATAGCTGAGAGTTTTACAACCAAAATCTGAATCCTAATGAGGCTCTAGGCCTCTCTACTTATACAACTGATGTGCCCAACGACTTCTTTAAAATTAGGGAGGCTTGGCTCCCAAACTCAAGATAAACTAGCTCTTTGTCTCTCATTTTCTCGGTTGCCCTCTAATCCTCATGGCTTTGCTGCTTGCACTTCGAGCTGGTGCGATGGATGGAGGAATGTTCGAATGGGGAGAAGTAAATGACGAGGATTTGCCTCCTACAATCTCTCTCCCTTGCCCCATTCGAGTTTTAACCTTAGTATTTTCCAAAATACCTTGATTTTCTCCTTCAATCCTACCTTCAATGCATATTAGTCCACTAGGAATAATATGCAACTCTAACTCATCTCGTAAACAAAATATAATCAAAAACATGTAATAAGTTGTGAGAAAAGTTGGTTTGACTAAGCTAGAAGGTGAATGAAGGCCCACATAATTACCCAATGATGAGGCTCATCACCGAGCGCACTTGATTTTAAGAGGATAGAGTGCCCCAATGCACTTACCCTTCTTGTTAGGTTGCACTGAGGCAATCTCGTCATTGTTCATGAAATAATCCTTGTGGGTGGAAATATAAGACCTTAAATCACAAAAAAAATTCAAAATTTTGCATAAAACCAAAAATGGAAACCATGGAAACAAAGAGAAGGGACAAATTTCTTACCTGGAACTAGCGACACTCAAAATGGTCCACAAGTTTGGATGCAATCACTTGGTGATGATTGAGGGTAAAAATCCCTCAGAGCTCACTCATAAGAGGTAAAACTAAAAATGATAAAGACAAATTCACTTTTTTCCTATTTATGGTTTATTTCATTATATTTTTATTATTTTTACCCAATTTTACCATATTTCATATATTTTTAACCTTTTGATGATTTTTTGAGCAGGTTTAAAGATATTTGAAGGATGTTATGACAATTTTAAGTTCACTATAGGTCATTTTAATGAAAGAGCATATTTTTACCACTTTTTCAGGCTTTGTAAAATCACGAAAAGGGAACCACCTAGAGTCCTCGTTTAGTTCTTTTCAGACTCCCTAAACATGCAAACATTACCAAGCATTTGTCTTTTCAAACTTGTTAAAGTAAATTAAATTATGTCTACTTAGTATAATTTTAACCCTTTTCTAGTATGGCATAGACTATTTACAAAAACAAAATACTTAATAAAACATGACTAAAATGTTTTCCTGAGTATCATTTTCTACCTTTTCGGACTCAAGACACTAAATACATGAAAATGAACTTTGGAGTTTTCTTTTTTTCCTCTTTTTTAAACTCTCTAAACACAAAAAAGAAGTCGAGTCACACCTTCACTGGACTTGTAAAATCATCAAACAATGTTGGACTCATAGAACATGATGGGACCAGACTAGTTCTTCTGAAGGTTGTCTCAAAATAGTTAGAAGGTTTCATCTAAAGGATGAAATTATAGAACAAACATATGTTTCCCTCCTCAAGCTTGTCAAAAATAAAGAGGTACTGACCATAAATGGTTGGGGAAATTGAGCAAATGAGCTACTTAACCTATTAATGGTAGTGATTGAATCTTGACCATGACACTCTTTCACTTCATCTTCATGACTATTGGGTTCAGAAATTTAGTTTCCTCTTTGGTTCATCACATCATATTCAAAAGACTCCATAATTGGTTTTGGGTCAATGTTTCCAACTCCATCAAGTGTATGGTTAAGGGAATTTATTCAGTTGATATCTGCTACAATAATCTTAAGCCTTCATTCATGTTTTTCATTCCTAAACCTGATATATATCACCATCATTTTGTCTCAAATATTGATACTCGTTTTGTGTCATTGATGGGGGATGCATCAAGGGCCTATTACGATGGGTTCCTTCATGTTGACATCAGCTCATTATCCAAGATGTGTGACTTAGAAAATCGCTTCTTTACATTAGGGATTACATACATCAATAGAAAGTTTCCTCACTCTTAATGACATGTCATCATCACTGGCCTTCGACCAGAATATTCTATGTGGTGTTCGACTTCATCTCAATCACTCACACCACATAGATTGTACTATAGTACCTTGAGTTCCATCATCATTATCAGTGGTTTCCCTCACATCTATTAATGGATTACATCATTGGAAAGTAATCAAGTGGTGTCTACCATGTTTGATTCCAACTCATTTATTTGCATGGTTAGACTCGTAATATTGAGTGATGAGGTAGAAGACCTCAAATCTAGTTCCATCCATCCGGGCTATGATTTCATGATTAGTAAAATATTACAAAGTATGATGGCTATGATCATCTACCTAGTCATCCAATCATGAGTCCACACCTTTTCATGAGTGGAAGAAACTTGTTGATCATTGTGCATGTAATATTGCCTTACGTGCTGAGTTTGGGTATGCCTCCCTCAAAAATGATATCATAATGATAATATGTATTGTAACAGATGAGGATCTTGACCAATTTGTTCTTGATCTGGACTTGTCACAAGGTAAATCACTTCAGTCCTCAGCCATTTCATCTGACTTTGTACTTTGGCAGGCAATTTTTTACAAGCCATTTTGTCACATCAACCCAAAAGGCTTGAAAATTAAATCAATCAACATTCTTGAACACTTTTTCATAATCCCTTTGCAAACCCCTAACCATCATTTCTCCAAAAATGAGTTTTTGTATCTATCTAATAAAAAACTATGATTTTAAGCCCAAAACATGTATGCGTATCCACCTGCATTGGGTGCAAGTTGCATACCTAAGAACCAAGATTGATCTGCACAAGTTGTTCTATTCTACAAGTGCATTGGTTCTAGAATTTTAAGAAAATTAAAAAATAATTTTGAATCTTCTCCTTCCAGAAGCTTCTAAGGTGTTTTTAACCATTTACCATTGATATATATCTTGAATTCCTATATGATCCTACTCTAGTGATCTTACCTCTTATCCTTGTAGCTTACCCTCCATATGCTGATCTCAAGCCTAGATTGCAAAATCCTAAACCACCATGTTTACACTATAAATTTACTACCTCCCATGGAGTTTGGGTTTCCTTTTGGATATTTCTAGTGCCCTCATGCTTCTTCTTTGATTTTAAGGAAACATCGTCCATTTGAATTAGGGTTGAGTGTGAAGGTTTACCTTTTTATAAGGAAGGATAATGTAATTGGGGAGGCATCTACCAAGTCAACCTCTATATATGGTTGTAACTCTTTCCTCTATTTATTAATTCAAAAAGGATCTTGTTTTCCTATGCATGTGTTATGCTTATGCTCTTGTATTTTGATTCCATGTTGACTCATTGAATAGAGATATTGTATTATTCTATTTAGATATTGCAGTTCCTTTGTTTGTTTTAGTCATTGTTGTGGGTTCCATTTATAGTGCACAGATCTATAATTGGATCTTACAAGGAAAGAGAAGAGGAGGACTTACTGCGAATTCCATGTAGTTCTCTTTTCCATAATCTAATCTCTTAAGGAAAAAAATGATATTTTTATCTTTTCTGTTCTATATCACCCCACTAGATCTAGGGAATTCATTTTTTTCTACAGAATTGAATATTTCATATAATAGTACTATTATTTTTCTTCTAGAGGTTCACTCTCTCTTTTCCCTTTTGTGAAAGTACCATATATTCATTGCAATTGTATGCCTCATAGTGCGAACTTACTTGGGTTTTTCAAATATTGTTTACATAATATTTTATGTTGATAATTTCATGGAAGGAAAATTCCTAAGAATGATGGAAATTGACCATATTTCCCAGTTGTGGCTCGTACTTTGAATGGTGTAAGATCTACTTGGGACTTCATACTAAGGATACCTCCTTGTTGGTATACTTCTAGCACCGACAACAGTTGGTGCTAGAAGGAGGGAAATATGACAAGTTGAGCCCATTAAATCTATTTTAAATCTATCATCTTAAATGACATATTCCCAAATTATAATCCCAAGATGATTTTCGAATAGATCAAATCTTTCAATCCCCGCAGAAATCATTTATAACTTTTCACATCTCAAGTAATATGGAAAGGATCCAAAAATTGTTCTTGAGCATATGCTTTTATTCATTCGATTCTTCTTTCCTAATGGAATACATGGTAATGATGCCTAGGATAAGTTGTTTACCCTCACATTTGAATTTCATGTTAAGAATTGGTGTCATACATTACCACCTGCTTCTATTCATTCATTTGACCAACATTTTAAGGATCTTCATGAATATTTTGATAGTTATGATTATAGATACATATATAAAAGGATCAATAAACTTACATGGAACCTTGTGAATCAGTTAAGGATTTTCTTTATCAATTTCTTCACCTTTTCTATGAGTTTCCTGAAGAAGATATGTATTGGGATTTCATTAGCAAGAAGTTTTAGCATTTGGTTCTAGTATCCTTTAAATAATTTATATCATATTTTCCTAATTATTTTTCTCTCCCAACTTTTCTCTAACATAAGGTACCTCCATCCCTAAAGGAGGAATCTAGTAATAGTTTTATTCCTTGTACTCCTTTATTATTACTAAACAAAGGTGCCCCCCATTCCAAGGTTGGAACTATGAAATTTGAAAACCAAATTTCTGATTCGTTTCTCCCACATTCATCTTCTTCCCATGAACCATTTTTTATTCAAAGAAGAATTCATGGTTCTCATGATTCCATTGAATTCACTGATGAGGTTGATCCCTTTATTATTCAAGATAACAATGACATGCAAAATATTAATCTTGAATCTAGTTCCTCTGAAAGTGGCATTTCTTCAAGGGATATCTTTCATTCTCTATCATTTACACCTCACGACCATTCGTACGTTGATTCACTTAATCAATCTACTATACCATTAATTTTACCAAATACCTTTAACTCTCAAATAACTGATTACATGGTGATTAGGTACAAGGTTGCTCTGTCTCATAGGTAGAGGAGAAAAAGGGTGAAGATACTTTCAACATTTCTTCCATGTTTCAAATTCCTCTATGTCAAAATGATGAACAATCTTCTTGAAATCTTAGTGTCAAGTGAATTGATCCACAAATATTTACCCAAATTGTAAACATGGACATCCATCACCATGATATTCATGTTTTTGTTGATATAAGAAGTGATAAATTCCCAAGCATAGTGGACGATATTTTCTTCTCTTCAGAAGACTTAGATTGACAAGCCTTCGATCTACAATCTAATATGAGTGGTTTATCATCTCCGGTTGCAGGATGGGATGATCTTTCAATTCAAAATTCTCTTGGAATTCCTCCATATACTAAACATGAGAATCAAATGGTCAGGTTGTTGAATCTTTGATATACCCTATTAAAGAAGCATAATGTCAACTCCATAATCATGTTGGTAGGCTATTATTTGACCATTATTCTAATGATGATTATGTTGATCCAAATAATATTAATTTTTTTCATGATATGATCTTGTACTCACCTTCTTTTTGTGACTAAGGCATTGTCCTCAATGGAGGTGGATGTTCAAATAGTCTCACAGATCATAACATGCATGACAATCCACCATTGTTGTGGGTTCATAAGAATATGAAAATTTTAAATTTTAAATCAAATCGAGCTCCATTCAAACTCTCTCGTCCTGAGTGTCCTCATATTTTCTTATAGAAAAGTATTCATTGTACACTTATGCATTTGACGAGTCGATTACACCATCATTTCTTATAAATATTTTAGATCCTTATTTTGCTGACCTTGATTGCAATCTGGTATAGGATGGTGCGACTTGATGATTATTTGATGAAGAGATGAAATCCATTGTTCATGATTTGTTCAATTACAAATATTTCATAGGTCAGGAGGAAGATGTTACAACTTTAAATGTTCAAGGGATATGTTTGATTAATTTATCAAAATTTTCTATCCATCAAGAGTCTCATATGCTAAATATTAAATCTGGTTAAATCACTGACACCAACAATGTTTTCAAAGATACGCCTAATGATAGTGGTATGTATCTACATATTTATCTTTCTAAGCCACCCAATTTGGAGGATCCATCACTTGAGAATTTAGGAACTTTTCAGGAAGTCAAGGTACTTCAGCTCCTGCTGATGGATATGTCAGGTTCTCACAACCCCAATGAGATCCTCAAAATAGGTTGGATCCAAAGCTTAGATGATTCTTGATTTTTTCAAGTTAATCTTCTTAACCCTCAAAATAAATATTTTGATCAAATAAAATATTCTTTTTTGGTTAATCCTCTTTCATGTGAATCCCTTGTATCAGACATAGGGCTCGAGTGCATATCTTTCATGGATTCCAAGAGCTTCATAACTTGTCACTCCAATTGTCGAGATAAAGATCGCCAGTTTCAAGATTTCTCCATGTTCAATCCTTCTGTGAATGATCAACTTCTTGTCTTTCTAGTGTATGTTATGAAATTAATCATTTTTTCTAGCACAATTGATGATCATGAGTCCGATTCAATGCTTGAATCTAATCCCTCAACTAATAACAATTTTAGATCTAATTTGACTCACTTTCTAATCTTTGTCAACATGGTTTTACTATTCTTTGTATCCTAACTGGTTTTTGGATTTTTCTATACCACCAATCAATGATAATTATTTTGACTTTCATATTTCTGGTCTAGTTTATAATCAGATATAATGTAATGATCACTTGCACTAGGAAAGGGGAAATGATCATCTTTGAGCATCATCACAGGAGGAGGACAATGTTTCAGTTTGAAGCGCTTGTGAAATCTCTTAAATTAACACATCTTTATCTTTAAACAATTGAAAATCTCATGCATCGACTATCAGATTTGACCAACATAATAGTTTCAATAGTTTTCATCTTATTGATTATTTTCCCTCTAGTTTATTTGATGGAAATTGTTGGTTTTCATCCTAATTCATCTCCAAACAATTTGGACACATGTTAAAAATTCAGGGAACTTCAACATTTCTTGATGGTTATGTTAGGTCTCTACAATCTTGATAAAGTGTCTGAGTGAGATCATATTATGTTTTCTTTGCCCGATATTTCTCTTAGGATGGATCTAATAATTGAATGTTTATCTTTGCAAAAGTTTCATTCTGATTGTTTTTATGATCTAATCACCAATTGGTAGGAGCAATCATATCTAATGAGTTCCACCATTAATAATAAGTTCCAATGCTATCTTGAACTTAACACATATGGATGTATGTTTGAGAGGTGTTTTCAAGGTATTCATTTTCATCATCCCTACTATTGTGGAAAGCCTATAGGTTGGATAGAGTGAGTTTTTAAAGAACACCTTTATGCTTACAACCTTGACCTTCATTCTTATGTACATGTAATTCAGGTAAGCATCTTTATTTCTATACATTGTTTTATATGGTTTTTAATTGATCACATCTTTCAATTTACTAGTCAATAGAAACTTGAATCATTACAATGGAAATTTCACTTCACTTAGCTCTGACCTTCTAGCTAGTTAGCTTAGGTTTAGGATTAGGTGCATCTCAATTTCCTTTTGCATCCAATCATCCTTGCATCTTGATTTTCATTGCAGTTTTCACAATTTATTTGTTTTTTTGTTGTGTCGTGCATTTTATTTCACATTTGGTTCAATAAAATTGTGCATGAATATTACTCTTTTCTAGCTCAAAGAACAATGTGGCAAATAATTGAAAGGGAAATTATGATTGTTAACAATGCCTGGCTAGTATATGATCAGCTTATTTGTTTGGGTTTACATATCTTTAAAATCAATGATGTATGGATGGAAAATATGATTCATCCCAAACAAAAATCCTTTGGACAAACCATGAAGCTCGTATCCTTTTAAGATCTCCATTCCTAACTCAACCTTGTAATTAGATGGTGTTATGACTTGTCAACTCATTCGTGTATAGAAGGGAAAGGAGAAAACTTAAAACAAGCATATCAATTTCAAATATCATTCATATCCCTCAAACAAGGAACAACCTCTCCTTCTCGTTAAGTAAGTCAAGGTCCTTCTTCCACCCCAATGCAACAAAAGTATGAATAAATGTTAAAGCATATTAAAAAATAAATAAAGGGTGAAGAATAGAAAGGCTTCCTGTGTAGAGAGGGAAGCAAGAAACTTCACCAATGTATTGAACATGTCTACTGGAAGTGAAGCAATGCTTTTGATTCCTTAAGGTGACTCCACCAGGGTACTTAATAGGCTCGCTAGCAGCAAAGAAAAACTGGGGAATGTGCTTAACTCTAAAATTATATTCCTTCCCTATAGAAAATGTTGAAGTATGATTAGTGTTGTAAATGTGTTTTAAGCTAGTAAATGGAAAGAGGGGACTATATCTTTAATTGAGATAAGTGGAAAACCCAAGGTAATCTACATAGTGAATCAATAATTCCTAAAATACTAATACATTGTGCTCATATGGAGTTATTCTAGTGTGTCGCCAAGTGTTGTTGCTATAGTAAACACCCTCCAAAATATTGCCTACGCTTGAATTTTGGATCCTCCTTGTGATCTTATGATCTATCATTTGAGGTTGTATGTTGTCACTTCATGGTTGGTTGATGTTTTCCAAGTGTTTAAGCCTTCTTACGAGATTTTAACTATCGAAACCACTTGCTTACACATACATAACTTTCAAAGCATTCACAAGCGCACCTCTTTCTTGCAAGATCAATAGTAAATGCTTACCTCTATAGACAAGAATTACATAGTTCTTGAGAATAATGATTGCACAACCTTGAGAAATAGAGCATGCACAATCAGTAGTAAAGGTGATTGCAAAGTTCTTAGTAATAGGAATTGTGCAACTCATAGACCCTACACAACCCTTACTGATAGTGCTTACGCAGTTGATAGGGGCAATACATTGCACAATCCATGTGGACAGTCAATGTGAAATTCCATTTAAGAGTCCCTCTCACTCTTAGTTGCAACTTTACCATCATCCTAGTGAATTTTCTCAACTGTCACTGTTACACACTTGTTCTTTCATAAGTGTCACCTTCACTTTTGTGACTGTCATTTTTTCCTACTTTCACTTTTTCATGTGTCACTTTTTCTTTCTTTAGTTTTCACATGTGTTAGTGTCACTTCCTTTACCTTTTGCAAGTGCCATTTTCACTTATTCTTACTATCACAAGTGTCTGTCTTTGTGAAAGGGATTTATAGCGCATCTTTAAGAGGCATCTTTGGTATTTTTCTTTTAATTATAGGTTCTATCTGTCATAGAGATATGAATTAAATGTATTCCCAAAGTATTGCGCATTTTCTTGTTCTAATCAACAGTAGTGGCAAAAAGTGTATCTAAAGTGTTGCACTTGGAGGTAAGTGTCATTTTGTTGCTTTTTCAGTGGATGCATTATGATTATGGGTGTTAAATGTTTCATTATTGTTTGGTTCACTATTTGTAAGTGTGTGATCATGTTCAAGTCATGATTTCGTCTTATGTTTTTTCTTCACTGATCCCACACTTAGTCAATTTTTTAAGCTTTCTTATTTTCAAAACTTTCCCGACCAACCACTCCTCATCTTACTTTCCTTAACTATGCATCGTGCAGTATCAGGCCCTAGTCATCCATCCTTGCCTCCTGGAAGTATGCACTACACAGTCACTACTTCCAAAAACTGTGCATTATGCAATCCTTGTGCCCAGTCCCTACCTCTGACTCTTAATAACTACACAATATTTTCCCAGTCAAGCCTTACATATGAAATTAATTGTCTCATTCCTCCCATAACTACACACTATGAAATCACAGCGAGAAGGCCTACCTTATTGTATTTCTAACTCCCTCAAATATGCAATCTTGCCTTCCTGTCCCTCAGCCACTATGAATTGCATAGTTATAGTGACTAGACCCTCACCACTACCTCTAATTTCTATGCATTGCACAATGCTTGACCCTCTTCCTTAATCCTTCACATTGTCCCAACTAAATCAAGTATGTCGCATGAAGAACAAGTTAGATTAGGATATTTTTAGACTGATGTCATCTTGTCATGACTGAAATCCATTTGTAGGTGCTAGTATCTCGACTTGACGGGATGAAGCTCCAAGAGGATTCCAAATATATCATGTAATAAGACACTTGTGAAGTTGGAGGAACAAAGAGATAATCAAGCCAAGAGATGAAGGGACACTAGATCATGAAAGAAGATTGAAGATCAAGTTCACATGGAAGACTCCATATCAACCAACCTCTGGGAGGATGAAGATGAAATAATTTTAAGATCTATCATGAAGATACAAATATGGCAACAAGGAGGAAATATTGACATTAACACATCACGATGAAGTTCCATGTCATCATTGCCAAGTAATGATTTCTCCAAGTCTCACTAGAGGAGTCTTATGTGTCATTGTCTTTTTCCACTTCATTTGTGTTGTAGGGAAAAGTATCCGACTCGGATGACCCTATCCCACTCTAAGGGTGATAGTTCCTTAGCAACAACTGTAAAACAAACTACTTAAGGTTTACTTCTTTATGAAAGCAAAAGAGAATGGAGAAATGCACTAACCGTTGCCTTGCGCTTAATGTCGAATCCAAACTCTTCCCTTTGGCCGCTTGCTCCTAGCTCCTTGTTCTTTTGCTTGCCCAGCTACAATGAGATCCTGCAAAATAACAAAGAGGGAAACTACAAGAGGCATGCAATCATAACTGGTTCATGGATTAGTATAAACCAAACATGCAATCATCACAATATATTATTGAAACAAGAGCACATAGAAGAACCTCAATAGCTTTTATTAATGAAGAAGTAAAGGTTCTGAGAGTATTACAACCATTGAAGGCTCCAACCCAGCAACACCTCCCAGCAGAAAGAATTTCTCCTCTTCACCTCTCTCAAACAATCACCCAATAGCTCAATAGTGAAACCAACAGCATATCATTACTTTGCACAAAATTCCAGCCTCCTGAGCTCATAGGAGAGAGCTCAATATATAGATGAATTGAGAAAGGATGAGTCAGCTTGCAACTGATGTGTAGCTGCCTTGTGTCCTCTCTCTCTTCAGTTAATCTTCAGTTGATCTTCAGTTCTTGAGTCCACTTGGAGAACCTTGCTTCCACTTGGAGAAACAGAGCCTCTGACTCATCACAAGGCGAAATACCTGATCCAAGTGTCATTTTTGGAAGATTCCAGAGCAATGACTCAGTGTGCCACTTGTCCCATCTCGCTCAGCGCAGGTGGCCTTTGTTCCACTTGCTTTGCAATGCAGGTACACCATGGAGCAACTGAGTTTCAGCGCAGAAACCTAGTGGAGCACCTGCTTTGATTTCAGGATTGCTTGTTTTTGAGTGTTTTCAGGTGGAGAACTGATCTGAGAGCTGTTGGTTTGCTGACCTTGTTCCTCTAGGGGTAGGAACATCATGTTTAGGGAACTTTGGATCCCTTGGATTATTGACAATTCATGCTTGTTGCTGTAAGGCACAAAATTGTCTATAACAGATGCCCCCTAAAGTATGAGGTCGTTTATCGGGTGAAATGCTTTATTGAGAGGATCCGAAGTTCATTCAATCTGCTGAGAAGTGTCCTGTAATAAGATACAATACGATACATTATTTTTCATACATTTTCATGACCTAGCTGAGGCGGGCATTCCCATGCTCAGCTTTATAAATACATTTTGGTACATAGAACAGACGATCGTCTGATTGTAGACTGATAATTCTCTGCTGAAATTATCATCCTTTGAGAAGGATGATCATCTGCTGCAATGATGTACATATCAAATGTCTTTATATCCTGAATATATATCGCAGCCCGAATGGATGAAACTAGATCCGGGGTCTTCAATCTCTTCCGATCTTCACTCGATGTACAAGTCGATCCATGTGAGAATTTCTTAAAGTCGAACATGGAAAGACATCGCTTGATTACCGGCCAATGATGTAAACCGTTAACAAGCGCGAGAGGAATCACCGATAAGGATGATGACCCTCAAGGTACAGCAGTACAATTCACATGGTGGGAATAAAGGACTTGGCGTCGACCACCATGCAAAATCCTCTGGTCGAAGGTCATTGATGTATACCTGTCGCCGGAAGTGAGAAACTTGCCATTGAGGCATGCAAGCTTCAAAGTACTGAAGGGGTTGTTCCTAGATCAACTCCTTGGATAATGAGCTGATGTCGACAAGGAGCGATCCGTCAAAGGAGGGCCTTAATGAATCCCACATCATTGACACGGAACGGAGCTAGTGATTGTGATGAGGTGAAAACAAACTGTGATGTATGATTCAGGGTGGCGGTCATGAAATGGATGAAGGACAATGTATGGCAGTGGATGGGACACAGTTGACTCTTTGCAGAACAACATCTCTTGAACATATAACGACACTGATGTGATGGATCGGTAGCATTACCCCAAATGTGGATGGTGTGGCGAGGACCATGGTGATGAGACCGGTGAATGAAACAATCCAACCCGATGTGATACGGAGGACAAAGTGTCATGTTCAAGAGCGACTTGCTACCATTAAAGCTGTGAGGTTCTCCTAATTTTTCCCCAGTCATTGCTGACCAGTACCTCTTTATTTTTGTCAAGCTTGAGGAGGATAACATATGCTTGTTCTATAACCTGCCCTTCGGGCAAGCCCATCGCTATGTTTTAACGAGCCTAGCGATAGGGAAACTCGTTCTCGTCTAAAGACAAGTTTGTCGCTATTTAATGAATTTAACGAGTCTAACGACAAGGATAACTCGGTCCTTTTCATTTTTAGAGAGTCTGAAAAGGTAACTAAAGTCAACTCCAAAATTCCTTTTTCGTCATCTAATCCCTTCAGTCCGGAAAAGTATAAAACAATACAGAAGGGATGAATTTTCGATTGCTTTAACGAGCCGAACAAAACAAGCGCTCGATCTTTTTGTGCAATAATCCCTCAGGTCCAAAAAGATTAAAATCTAGAGGAGGGATAGCTTTCCGATCGCTTTAACGAGCTGGAAGGCCAAAACTCGGCAATCTTTTCATATTTTACGAGTCAGTGAAAAGAGCTTAAAGACGACTCGTCTTTCGAGGAACGAGTGATGAACAGGGCAGCAGCATATTCCAGGTACAGGTTGGAATTTTCCAATCATGGCAGTGTCACAAGGATGGCTAAGTGAAATCACTCTTCGCAGCTGTTCCTCAAAATGGGTAAACAAACATATGGAGATGAACGATTGGCCAAATGAACGGATGGAGATGAGACTGCAAGAACACGACCAAGGGCTTTGATATGGCTGTCAAAGGTTACATTTACCAAGGTTATTTACCGGTTCATTTTTTCTGGGTGAGCTTGAACTCTAGGGGAAGATTGCTCACAACTTATGTTTATTTTTTAACGAGCATGAACTATGTGCTAAAACTGCTCGGTTTTTGCGTTTATTTTTTAACGAGCATGAACATTGCTAAAACTGCTCGATGATATGGTTTACTTTTGATTTTTTACCATAACTAGCTTCTCTTTTTCACTGATAGCACTGCATTTTCAAATTGCTGCAACAAACTAGTTAGAAATGAGTAATATTGACTTGAAAATGAGATTAACACATTAATATTTACCTTGAATTACGTAAGAAAGCAAATAAAAAGGGTTTTTACCTCTCACTTTACCATTTCATTTGCATTTTGCTTGTTGGAGCTTTGGAGGAGCCTCTTTCCCCTCGATTTTCATCAGCTGATTCCGGGAGATTCTGCGGACGATTTTCGGCGCCGTTTGGACCAGGTAGGAGCTAAACCTTAGCTCTTCATTTTCATGGTTTCATTTTCCTGTTTTATGCCTGTTTTGCTGTTCTATTGAGCCTCTGGGGTTTTGCCAGGGCGCCCTCTGATCAACGCAGGTTCCTCATTCGAAAACTGCGTTGGGATCCAAGCTGCTTGAAGGCAGCTTGTCCCCCAACGCAGGTAGTACATTGGGCACCTGCTTTGGGCATAAAAGCAACAATTTTTTACAGATTTTGATGAAATTTTCGTCAGTTTTTCATCAATTTCAGGAGCTGACTCATTCTCTTGTTTGTTTTGCAGGGATTCTTGAACAAGATGGCCCTAACATGGCGAGAACGAGAACATGAAGAAGAAGATATGATTGCCCTTCATGATCCTGTTACGGTGGGCGCATTACGAGACTGTGGTTTACTGAAGTTTTTCTGTATCTCTAGCATGAGAGCACAGATTTCACTACTGCAGTATTTTCTTGATGCTTGCGATCCTGTTAACCAAGTATTCCAGATCAGGAACAAACCTATTCCATTGACTGTGACAGATATTTACTTCTTGACTGGCCTGTCAAGGCGGGGTGCCCCCATTTCTTTATCAGGTACAGTTCGGGGGAATGATTCCGTGAGAGATTATGTTCGCCAGTATTGCAGGGAGGGGTCCCAGCCGAGCAGAGACGGCAAGGTGGTTATCCGTGATGTTACTAGCAGGCCTCTCAGGTCCATTCTGTATACTCTTGGTAGGATGGCCGGTAGCGCATCTTTACATGTCGCCAATAGGTCTCACATGCAGCACGCCTTGGAATGTCTCCAACCGAAAATCTTCAACTGGAGTGATGCAGTGCTTAGTCAGATGAAAAATCAATTGAACAAGGTGAAGGACGGGAAGCTGAAGAACTTTGGTTTTGGTTCGATTCTGACTGCCTTCGCCTTGGAGAAGATCCCTCTGATGCAACCTCAGTACATTGATCTCGGAGTGCCTTCTCCTACCGAGCCACGTATGCAGCGATGGGTCGATCACATGTCCAGGCATGCAAGTCAATCCCAGATTTCTTTTAATGCTGCTTTCTTTAGGTGGTTCGATCGCCAGGAGATGGCTTTTTCCGAGTACCCATATGTTGGTATGGATTTCCGGGGTGATTCGGATATGGTACTGCCAGACGGTGCTCAGTGGGATGCTACTGGTAAGAACTTCAACCATATTACCGTTCATTGTTTTCATTAATAATGTTCTTGTGCTTTATTCTTTCAAGACTTTAATTGAACTCATGTGCGCTTGCAGATGTCGGTCCTGTTCGTCCGGCATTTCGTCCGAGACCACCTGTTACTGCTTCGGCAGAGGAACCTACTCAGAGAGTTATTATCCGTGATCTTAGCGACACAGAGACCCTTACAGTTGTGCAGGGGCAGGTCGAGAACCTTACCCATGGTCTTCCGGACGTACAGATTGACGAGTTACCTTTACCGATGCAGCAGCATACTATCGGTGTACCTAGACGATGGACCCGTCTTCTGCGCATGATCGCACAGACTGTGGCTTACTATCAAGAGCATCACTAGGCTAGGGTGCCCCCTAGCATTTTGAGTTTTTAGGTCATATGACCAATTTTGTCTTGGTTACAGAAAATTATGTATGAACTTTATGAACAGCTTATATATATATTTTGATTTTCGAGTCTTATTCTGGTTGATTTGGATAATTCATATGTACACTTTTTATGATGTGTCCTTTATAAATGTTGCAAATGTCTATCTAACACATAGTTTGCCAATGAGTCAGTTAATGTGTTTTGATTTCTTGAAATATGTTGATATTGAATTGAATCAAATCGTCTTTCCAAGATCTTTACTCTTAGGAACATGCGATAAATAGCTGGATTACGAACAGAATATATACCATTGAGTTGTAGTACTACGAGCTGTGAGTCTAGCCTGACAATTAGTCGGCGTATGCCTCGTGTGATGGCATCAGAGAGTAGTTCTATCAACGCGCTATATTCAGCGATGTTATTCGTTGATTGCCCAATACATACACCTCTGAAACTTACTAACTCGCCACTTGGATCAAAAATGGCCCATGCTGCGGAGGATAGGTTCCGCGAACTACGACTCGCTCTGTCGGCATATCCAACACATGTCTCCATAAGGTTTGACATCTGCAACGAATGAAAAAGGGAATCACTCAACCAGAACAAGAACTTTGGCGAAAACAAAATACAACAAAAGCATGCAGGTTACTATTTAAGCATAGTAACGCTTGAGGTACAGCCCGTTCCGGGGCTGCGCCAGTGGAATTCCGTCGTAATCTATTAACTCGTAGGCTCCTTTTGCTAACACTCTTTTAACAATATAGGGGCCCATCCATAAGGAATTGAATTTACCTGCTCCTAATTTATCGGATTCTTGGTCATAAAGCAAGACCAAATCACCTTCTGAGAAGACACGGGGTTTGACATTTTTGTCGAACTGAGCCTTGACTCGTTTCTTATGGGCTTCGTTAGCCAAAGCGGCATCACGACGGGTTTCATCCAATTGGATTAATTCCAAGAAACGAACCTCTTCTTCCGAAGTTCCGAGGAGGAGATCAATTGCGAGTTTAAGCGACGAAATTTCACACTGGATCGGTAAGACCGCTTCTAGACCGTACACCAATTGGAAAGGTGTGAAACCGGTCGCGTTTCTTACCGAGGTTCGGTAGGCCCACAAGGCTGCATACAGGATTAGGTGCCATCTTCTTTTATGAACTCCGATCATCCTCTGCAACATACGCTTCAGGACCTTGTTGATTGCTTCAACTTGTCCGTTGGCTTGTGGATAATACGGAGTAGAGCTGTCGTGAGATAGCCCTAGTTTGGCAGCTAATTCGACCATCATGTGATTGCGGAAATGCGATCCATGATCTGTAACTATAGCCTGGGGTACACCGAACCTGGCGACTACATGATTGAAAAAGAATAGGGCAGCTGTTTCACCAGTATTGTCCAATGTAGGCATCGCCTCGGCCCATTTGGTAAAATAGTCAACTGCGACTATAATATACCCATGCCCCCCGGTCGAGGTGGGGTTACATTGCATGAAATCGATGCCCCATTTGGCGAAAGGCCCAACCGCAACTATTGGTTGCAGCGGTGCGGGTGGTCTTCTGGTTTTGCTATCAAAGATTTGGCAGGAATGACAACTTCGGACTGCAATCTTTGAACATTCCAAAAGACATCGCTTGATTACCGGCCAATGATGTAAACCGTTAGCAAGCGCGAGAGGAATCACCGATAAGGATGATGACCCTCAAGGTACAGCAGTACAATTCACATGGTGGGAATAAAGGACTTGGCGTCGACCACCATGCAAAATCCTCTGGTCGAAGGTCATTGATGTATACCTGTCGCCGGAAGTGAGAAACTTGCCATTGAGGCATGCAAGCTTCAAAGTACTGAAGGGTGTGTTCCTAGATCAACTCCTTGGATAATGAGCTGATGTCGACAAGGAGCGATCCGTCAAAGGAGGGACTTAATGAATCCCACATTAGTGACACGGAACGGAGCTAATGATTGTGATGAGGTGAAAACAAACTGTGATGTATGATTCAGGGTGGCGGTCATGAAGTGGATGAAGGATAATGTATGGCAGTGGATGGGACATGGTTGACTCTTTGCAGAACCACATCTCTTGAACATATAACGACACTGATGTGATGGATTGGTAGCATTACCCCAAATGTGGATGGTGTGGCGAGGACCATGGTGATGAGACCGGTGAATGAAACAACCCAACCCGATGTGATACGGAGGACAAAGTGTCATGTTCAAGAGCGACTTGCTACCATTAAAGCTGTGAGGTTCTCCCAATTTTTCCCCAGTCATTGCTGACCAGTACCTCTTTATTTTTGTCAAGCTTGAGGAGGATAACATATGCTTGTTCTATAACCTGCCCTTCGGGCAAGCCCATCGCTATGTTTTAACGAGCCTAGCGATAGGGAAACTCGTTCTCGTCTAAAGACAAGTTTGTCGCTATTTAATGAATTTAACGAGTCTAACGACAAGGATAACTCGGTCCTTTTCATTTTTAGAGAGTCTGAAAAGGTACGTAAAGTCAACTCCAAAATTCCTTTTTCGTCATCTAATCCCTTCAGTCCGGAAAAGTATAAAACAATACAGAAGGGATGAATTTTCGATTGCTTTAACGAGCCGAACAAAACAAGCGCTCGATCTTTTTGTGCAATAATCCCTCAGGTCCAAAAAGATTAAAATCTAGAGGAGGGATAGCTTTCCGATCGCTTTAACGAGCTGGAAGGCCAAAACTCGGCAATCTTTTCATATTTTACGAGTCAGTGAAAAGAGCTTAAAGACGACTCATCTTTCGAGGAACGAGTGATGAACAGGGCAGCAGCATATTCCAGGTACAGGTTGGAATTTTCCAATCACGGCAGTGTCACAAGGATGGCTAAGTGAAATCACTCTTCGCAGCTGTTCCTCAAAATGGGTAAACAAACATATGGAGATGAACGATTGGCCAAATGAACGGATGGAGGTGAGACTACAAGAACACGACCAAGGGCTTTGATATGGCTGTCAAAGGTTACATTTACCAAGGTTATTTACCGGTTCATTTTTTCTGGGTGAGCTTGAACTCTAGGGGAAGATTGCTCACAACTTATGTTTATTTTTTAATGAGCATGAACTATGTGCTAAAACTGCTCGGATCTTGCGTTTATTTTTTAACGAGCATGAACTGTGTGCTAAAACTGCTCGATTATACCAGTCATAATACAAGAAATGCCTCAGGTGAGATAGCTATTTTTTAAGGAGCTTTATCTCACGAAGCTATGCTCCTATTTGGCAAGTTTTGACTTTTGCCCCACATCCTTTCTTTATGCAAGCTGGAAATGGCTAATCCTACGAGTTTAATGGGTTAGACCTAGAGGTTTAAAGGGAGGACCTAAAAATTTAAAAAAATAAATAGTCGTCCCGTGCTTGCATTCCAAAAGGTTCGCATGCCCCCAGGTATAAAGTATAATTTCTAGGTTCGTCCTCTTACTTATTATCCGAAAAATGGTTTTGTTCGCTGCCGCAAACTAAACTCTCTTTTCGGCGATGTCTATCATTAGGTTGCTAAGGATGGCGACTACTTGTTGCAGCAATTTCCTCTCTTTCTTTGAAGACTGCCCCTACTCTCTTTCAAAACATATTGTTTTAATGGGTGAGGCTTGACATTCAAAGATGGTGCCTTCTTGCTGCCACAAATAGATCCCCTCCTTAGGAGAGCCTACTTTTTTAGACAAAGGGAGCGATTCTTCCGCTTCACATAACTTTGACAAAAGAATTTTATCCTAGAACAACCCTCTCTTCATGACCGCCACCCTGAATCATACATCACAGTTTGTTTTCACCTCATCACAATCACTAGCTCCGTTCCGTGTCAATGATGTGGGATTCATTAAGGCCCTCCTTTGACGGATCGCTCCTTGTCGACATCAGCTCATTATCCAAGGAGTTGATCTAGGAACAACCCCTTCAGTACTTTGAAGCTTGCATGCCTCAATGGCAAGTTTCTCACTTCCGGCGACAGGTATACATCAATGACCTTCGACCAGAGGATTTTGCATGGTGGTCGACGCCAAGTCCTTTATTCCCACCATGTGAATTGTACTGCTGTACCTTGAGGGTCATCATCCTTATCGGTGATTCCTCTCGCGCTTGTTAACGGTTTACATCATTTGCCGGTAATCAAGCGATGTCTTTCCATGTTCGACTTCAAGAAATTCTCACATGGATCGACTTGTACATCGAGTGAAGATCGGAAGAGATTGAAGACCCCGGATCTAGTTTCATCCATCCGGGCTGCGATATATATTCAGGATATAAAGACATTTGATATGTACATCATTGCAGCAGATGATCATCCCTCTCAAAGGATGATAATTTCAGCAGAGAATTATCAGTCTACAATCAGACGATCGTCTGTTCTATGTACCAAAATGTATTTATAAAGCTGAGCATGGGAATGCCCGCCTCAGCTAGATCATGAAAATGTATGAAAAATAATGTATCGTATTGTATCTTATTACAGGACACTTCTCAGCAGATTGAATGAACTTCGGATCCTCTCAATAAAGCATTTCACCCGATAAACGACCTCATACTTTAGGGGGCATCTGTTATAGACAATTTTGTGCCTTACAGCAACAAGCATGAATTGTCAATAATCCAAGGGATCCAAAGTTCCCTAAACATGATGTTCCTACCCCTAGAGGAACAAGGTCAGCAAACCAACAGCTCTCAGATCAGTTCTCCACCTAAAAACACTCAAAAACAAGCAATCCTGAAATCAAAGCAAGTGCTCCACTAGGTTTCTGCGCTGAAACTCAGCTGCTCCATGGTGTACCTGCGTTGCAAAGCAAGTGGAACAAAGGCCACCTACGCTGAGCGAGATGGGACAAGTGGCACACTGAGTCATTGCTCTGGAATCTTCCAAAAATGACACTTGGATCAGGTATTTCGCCTTGTGATGAGTCAGAGGCTCTGTTTCTCCAAGTGGAAGCAAGGTTCTCCAAGTGGACTCAAGAACTGAAGATCAACTGAAGATTAACTGAAGAGAGAGAGGACACAAGGCAGCTACACATCAGTTGCAAGCTGACTCATCCTTTCTCAATTCATCTATATATTGAGCTCTCTCCTATGAGCTCAGGAGGCTGGAATTTTGTGCAAAGTAATGATATGCTGTTGGTTTCACTATTGAGCTATTGGGTGATTGTTTGAGAGAGGTGAAGAGGAGAAATTCTTTCTGCTGGGAGGTGTTGCTGGGTTGGAGCCTTCAATGGTTGTAATACTCTCAGAACCTTTACTTCTTCATTAATAAAAGCTATTGAGGTTCTTCTATGTGCTCTTGTTTCAATAATATATTGTGATGATTGCATGTTTGGTTTACACTAATCCATGAACCAGTTATGATTGCATGCCTCTTGTAGTTTCCTTCTTTGTTATTTTGCAGGATCTCATTGTAGCTGGGCAAGCAAAAGAACAAGGAGCTAGGAGCAAGCGGCCAAAGAGAAGAGTTTGGATTCGACATTAAGCACAAGGCAACGGTTAGTGCATTTCTCCATTCTCTTTTGCTTTCATAAAGAAGTAAACCTTAAGTAGTTTGTTTTACAGTTGTTGCTAAGGAACTATCACCCTTAGAGTGGGATAGGGTCATCCGAGTCGGATACTTTTCCCTACAACAAACTGGCGACTCCGCTTTGGAGACAAAGTAAAATGACTAATCAGCTATGGATAGCAAACAAGCTAACTCTTTAGACCAGCAAAATGCCTAACACAGGTTCAGATCTAAGAGGCCAAAAGCAAGACTAGTTTACTCTTCGTTATGGGAAATTGTAAATGAGTAAGAAATACAAAGAACAAGTACAATTTCGTTATATAACAGAGGCAGAATGATGGCAAGTAATATTGGTTTCAAAACAGGTACAAGACTGGTAACTGGCAGCCAAATCAATGGTGAAAACAGGCAAGAGAAAAGGAGGAAACCCCAACAGCACTAGGCAAAATTGGGCCAACACAGGTGCTGCACAGCCAGTCTGGCTCTCAGCGCAGGTAGCCCCTTCGGGACCTGCGTTGCAAAGCAGGTAGCCTGTGTACTTCAAAGTTATGTCCAAAGATGTGATGTCTTTATGCAATCTTTGAACATTGTTGGCCAAAAATATCCTGCTCTTAATATCTTTTGGGCTGTAGCGAAACCTGATTGATGCCCCCCACACGCGCTTGAATGACACTCATTCACGGCTTTTTCGGCTTCTTCATGGGTGAGACACCTCCTCAGAACGGTATCGATACCACGACGGTAAAGAGTATCACCGACGATCATGTAGTCTTTTGCTTGGTATCGTATACGTTTCTGTTCGGAGTGCGAGGTGTCAGGCCGAAACTTTTGGGTTTGGAGATAGATAATTATATCTCCATACCATTCATCGCTTGCAGATATCAGAAATAAAGTCTCGTCCACTATTGACTCCTTGGAAGTTTCGTCGTTAGACGATGATGGGAGATCGCATAATAATTCTGCGAATACCAGAGCTTTCTTTGACTTGGATTTCACAAATTCCAGATCAAACTCTTGAAGGATCGCTATCCATTTGGAATATTTGCCCCCCAGCAACTGTCGCGACAGTATATAAGTCATGGGGTTACAATCTGACAGAATGGTAGTTTTCCTAAAGAGGATATAATGTCGAAATCTCTGTACCGCTTGAACAACAGCGAGCGCTAGCTTTTCAACGTAAGAATATTTACTTTCTGTATCATTTAAGTTTTTACTTAAATAATATACAGGATGTTCAACTCCATTGACTTCTTGTACTAAAACCATCGCAATGGTCGTATCTGCCGCAGCTAGATACAGGTTAAAATCCCTAAGATAATCTGGGGCGTACATTAATGATGCTTTTACTAGGGACTCTTTCAAAGCGTCAAAGGAAGCTTGCGCAACCTGGTCCCAATCGAAGGGTACATCCTTTCTCAAAAGACGTGTATAACCTTTAGCAAGTTCTGCGTAATTTGGAATGAACCTCCTCAGAAAGTTTGCTTTCCCTTGGAGTTTCTGAATCTGAAGCAAATTCGAAGGTGGAGGCAAATTAATGATTGCCTGAACCTTACAGGGGTCGAGACGAATCCCATCTTTAGAGACCACAAAGCCAAGTAAACGACCAGAACCGACGCAAAACACACATTTGTGAGGGTTGAGTCTTATCTTGTAGTGTCGACAACGTAGAAATATCGCTCTTAAATGCTGCGGATGATCAGTCCGCTTTCGCGAATGAGCCGGAAGATCGTCGAGATATGGTTGAACAATGCTCTTGATGTCGTGGAAGGCGTAATTCATAGCCCTCTGAAAAGTTGCCCCTGCGTTCTTCAAGCCAAAGGGTAATTTTCGATAAGCGAACGTGCCCCACGGACATATAAATGCAGTCTTTGACTGGTCCTGTGGGCGGATATTTATTTGATTATACCCGGAAAATCCATCCATAAAGGAAAAGATTTCACATCCGGCGCATTCATCAATTATCTGGTCGATGAAGGGCGTAGGGTAGTTGTCCTTCGGACAAGCTTGGTTTACATCCCTATAATCGACGCACACTCTTATCGTCCCTTGTTTTTTCATAACAGGGACAATATTCGATACCCAATCGGTTAGAGGAACCGGGTAGATGAATCCAGCATGGAGAAGTTTCTCAACTTCTGCTTTAATGGCAGCGGCTTTCTTAGGGTGCACCTGTCGAAGCCGTTGTCTTACTGGTTTGACATCAGGATACATTTTAATTTCATGTTCAACGATACTCGAGTCGATGCCTGGCATTTCATCATATGACCAAGCAAAGACATCTCTAAATTCGCGAAAGAGAGCGTTATATATTTCCAGTTCTGAAGGGGAACAACCTTTGCCAACATGAATATTCTCTACAACATCAGGTTTTGTCGAGATATTTATGGCTATAGTCTCTTCAATATTTGATAAGTTTCGCTCGGAATCCACCGTGTTTACAGTATTTGTTAGGAATTCAAAGACTGAAGGGTGGTAAAGATCTTTCTGAGTATCTTCTTCGTATTCTGGAAGAAGGGAACGATGGTGGTGATCATTCCATGGTGCCCCCTCGATCATCATTGATTGTAAGATTCCTTCGTCAGTCCCATGTACTTTCGACCAAGGATCTAATGGGGTATCATTTTCTCTAAATCTATCTACCCAAACGCTCGATGAGCGCTGATTGGGGTTCGCCTCCCAGGCCTGAAACATTGATTGCTACAATATTTCAATGGGGCTTGGTGGCAAAACCATCGAATGATCCATAGCGACTCTGCCTTCTGTGACTTTCAAGGTGGATACCATATTGCATGTTGCTACAAATGGTACATTTCCTATGCAGATAGGAGGTGGTAGCGTGAAAGTTCCCATCATAGTGGGATCTTTCAATAGACCTACCCCAATATCTTGAATCGACCGGTCGCTGCCATGGATCATGGGAACGCTTCCTGTAACTTGTGAACCATTAGGGAGGAAGTTTTGTTGATCGACGACCGTAATCCCTCCTTCAAAGGGGAATGCGATCTTCCTAAAATAAGTCGACACAACAGCTTGCATGGCATAAATCCATGGTCTTCCCAGTAGGATGTTATAGTCAAGATTGCCATCAATGACTTCAACATCTATTTCTACTGTTTTGCCCCCTAGTTCAACTTTCAGGTTACTAAGGATACCGTAAGGGGTATATATCCTTCCGTCGAATGCTTTTAATGTTGTCGATGATCGCGACAAGGTTGGAGATCCTAAAGTCTTCCAGCAACTCATCGACATAATACATGTCGATGCTCCCTCATCGATAATCGTTCTATGAACTGTTTTGTTGAGGGCTTTCACTTGGACGAGGAAAGCTAGTTGAGCTGGTAACTGAGGATCATAACCTTTGTGATCAAAGGACACTAGATTGGAATCTTTAGGATCCACCCCACCAATTGCTGATAACAATGCCTGCCTTTGGGATGGGCAATGTTGTAGTACCTCAAGAGTCGACATAGCAGATGGCGATTGCGCCAAATCTTCCACTATGTTATAATGCTGTGCCGCTCTGGCACGAGGATTAAAGGTCGACTTGTGCACTACTCCCTTTGGCGGTTTTATTGTTAATCCATGCGTGATGGGGGGTACGACTTCTGCCGAAGTTGTTGTCGAACTGCTAGGTTGATCTTTACCTTTATCGTTCGACACCTGTGGATTCCCGTAATCTTTGTTTCTTGTCGAAATCAAAGCATCATTTTGCTGTTTTGAAACCGACAACATAAGCACTTGAGATGGGGAAGCGTTTCCACTATCAACCAGATTTTGACCTGGGTTAGGAAATGGATCACTTGACACGGTTGAGGTATGAGGACTCTTAAAGAACCTCTTTAGCTCAGCTTTGAATGGGCAATTCCTAGTGTTGTGATCTTTGTCATCGCATATTTGACATGGACTCGGTTTCCTATTTCCAGGAGGGTTCGAAGAATTTTTCTTAGGGGATGACTCACCTTGTTTATTCTTCTTCCCTTTGTTTTGTTTCTTCTTGCTTCCTGGTTGATTGGTTTCTTTGCCCTTATCTGTCGATATGGCATTTACTTCCGAAGCAAGAACTTCTTCATGCGCATTTTGGTTCGAATCCTTACGGGCCTTCTTTTGATGGGTCCTTTTCGGATTCGTGTTTGCCGTGCCAATCACGCCATCGCCGGCATGAGAGTCACTATTTGATTTAGGAGGAGGAGGGATTGAAAACTCTGGTCTAGGGGCGTCTGGTATTTTGTCATAGAGCGTGCCGGACTGAGTATATACTAAGTCCAAATATTGTGCACGAGCAATAACCTGCTCTTCTGTTACGACTCCCCCCTTCGCCACATCTTCCGTTATGGCCGGAAGTAACGACTTTATAAACCACTCAGCTAAAAGCTGATCAGGAACGTATGTTTTAACCATTCTTCGTCGACGTCGCCACTCATGTATATGATTTGATATATGAGTTGCGGTTGTCTGTTTGAAGTTAGTCAATATTTCTGTTCCCGTTTCATACCTTATTGGTAATTGAAAGTGGGTTAAGAATGTCGTGGCAAGGGAGCTAAAATTGTCGAATGAAGCTCTTGGCAATTCTATATACCATTTTGCCGTTGGACCTGTCAATGTCCTCTGAAAGAGGCGAAGCCTTATCGAATCATCATTTAGAGTGTTCGATGAACACCACAGATGAAATGTCATCACATGATTCGACGGGTCTTCACCGGGATTTCCATTGAATTTAGGAATGTCGGATGGAAGTTTGTGTGGGATCACTGGCCACCATGGGGCGTAAGCAATTGGATCATTGGTTAACCGATGTAAATCAGGCAACTCTAAAGTCGCCACGAATGGTAACTGTTGATTCAAGTTAGGTGAAGCGTAACCAGGGTACGATGGAATCGCCTGAACAGTTGGTCTTTGCATACCAGCATAATGGAGTTGATGTTGGTATGACTGATACGGTTGATGGACTTGACCACTATAAAGTGGTTGATTTTGACCATTTTGGATATATGGTTGTCCAGTATTTGCAAAGATTTGCTGTTCAGAACCTTGGTACACTTGCTGGAATTGTGGCTGTTGGTATTGCACTATCCATGGTTGCGATACCATGAGTTGTTGTGCTACACTAACCATTGGACCAAGATGTGGGGTACTTGTACCCGATTGTACTTGTGTTGCCCCACCAGTAGGCGATTGTGGTTGGGTCGTAGGGTCAAGGGGCTGTTGCATGAGAACCTGAGAAATCTAAGGTTGACATACAACAGGCATCGTTTGAACTTGCGACACGGTTACAATAGCCGGTGTAGTTGGGATGTTCGTCACAGGTACACACTGTTGCATAGAATATACAACTCTTGGTGGCTAGGATAGCATAGGTACCCAACTACTCGTTGCAATTCCACCATAACTTGAGTAAGGTTGAGAACTCCCGTATGGGTACCCTCCCGGAGGGGGTAATGAAAAGGCATACTGCCCCCCATACGGTGGTAATCCAGAACTCAAGGCAATTGATTGTCCTGGAGGACTGGATGGCCTAAATTGATTCCCAAAAGGGTCAATTTGATGAGTCTCACCATTAGAGTTACCAGACATTACTCCGGAACAGACAGGAACAGACCATACTGTCGAGATAGTCCCTTGGTGGACTCCTTCTAGCGATTGAGAGCCAGTTGGGACAGATGGTATGCCGGCGAACATTGTTGGATTCACAGCAGGTAATTCTGCTGTCGCCGTGTCATTTGACACAGTCCTAGATGTCGATGGTTGTTCAGACATTTTGAGTCTATCCAATTGATTGCCTAGTGATTCTACAGGAACTTCCACTGGTGATGGACAAACTTCTGTTGTAGCAGGAAATAGAGTGACCTCTACTCCAAAATGAATTGGAGTGGATACTTGCAGTTCCTCTATAATTTCCTCTATCGCAATCAGACCAGGTGGAAGAGGAAGACCGTCAGGTCCGTAAAATATTTCCGGTGCCGAAGAAGGGGTTGTATCAACAGCGACAGATGTTTGAGGAACAAAACTCTCTGGACCAGTTACAGATGGAACCGGTTCAGTTATACAAGTATTTTCCCCCAGACTAGGATCAGTATTACTGCCCTTCTGTGGCGGTTGAACTTCTTCTATAGAGGCAGGATTTCCGGAAATGTTTGGAGTAACCAGAATCTCAGATGTTGTCGGAACACTTGTTCTAACTTTTAAAGGAGATTTTGAACTGGTTCGACGAGCTCGCTTTGTCCGGATTGTTTTCGATTCCAGAGACAAAGATGGTTGACTCGCAAGCCTCCGAGAACGACGGATATTCAATTGACTTTCTTCCACGATTGCGGATTACTCGATCAACTAAAATATAAACGGGGAAATTTGTGTTTCCGATTTGAATGAATTTTATTAGACGCTTTTAAACATAACTTTGCTTTTTCATGTTTTAAGAGTCGAGAAAAAGCTAAAGATGACTCTAGTCTCCTTCGATGTATTAACGAGCCCGAAGTGACAAATGCTCGGTTGGACCTTTTCAGTTATAGAGTTTGAAAAGGGCCAAAAGAAACTGCTCTGGAGATCTAGGCAGAGGGTGTGCCAAACCTTTCGCGAAACCACAGAATACGTTTTACGGTACGGGTGGTCGATCTTCGTGAATGCTGTGTTCACTGCATCGCGATCAGTAGGGCGGCCGACACGGCTTCCTAAGGATAAAGGATAAATGCCTATAGGGGTCTCCCAATATATACGCGACGGTACGTGGGAGCACAAGTCCGTATTAGTGCCACCGACTCTCAGGAGGAATCACCCACCTTCGTAGAGATCGACAGTCACTATGTTTAACGACGCCGGAACACGTCTCTACCTAGACCTCTATGTGTTTGCGTTATGTTTCAAATGCGTTGTTAGGTTCATTCAGTATATTTTAAGTTGATCTTTTTTAAAGTTTGCCTTTCGAGGTTCACCACGAGATGTATATGAACAATTCCTAAATGCAGCCTAAGATGAGAAGCAAGCTTTTTCAAATCTTTTTGACTGATGAAAATCTTAACTACTGAGGGAGAAGAAAGGCAAATCTTTTCACACAGTTCATACAGCACAAACTAATGCAATTTCTCCTAAATCATCATGCAAACTTTTTCAAATGCAAAATGCACAATGCATGTATTTTCTTTTCCCTTTCTTAATGTTGATGTATTACAAAAAGAAAGTTGTTATATAACTTTGATTTCGATTTAAAGCGAAAACAAACAAGCTTGTCCAAAATCAAAAGACACCTTAAGATTCACTTGCTTAATCACTGGAAATGCATGAAATCAAACCATAATGATGAAAGTAAAATGACTAATCAGCTATGAACAGCAAACAAGCTAACTCTTTAGACCAGCAAAATGCCTAACACAGGTTCAGATCTAAGAGGCCAAAAGCAAGACTAGTTTACTCTTCGTTATGGGAAATTGTAAATGAGTAAGAAATACAAAAGAACAAGTACAATTTCGTTATATAACAGAGGCAGAATGATGGCAAGTAAGGTTGGTTTCAGAACAGGTGCAAGACTGGTAACTGGCAGCCAAATCAATAGTGAAAACAGGCAAGAGAAAGGGAGGAAACCCCAAATGCACTAGGCAAATTTGGGCCAACGCAGGTGCTGCACAGCCAATCTGGCTCTCAGCGCAGGTAGCCCCTTCGGGACCTGCGTTGCAAAGCAGGTAGCCTGTGTACTACCTGCTTTGGAAAACGAAAGTTGCGTTTTCTTAGTTTTCGGGTCATAATTTTCTCAAAAATGCACAGTTTTTGCTCAAATCAGAAGCAATCAGTCAAGCACACTCAAAGGAATGATTAGGAAGGTGAAAATCTATCACTAAGAGCTTACAAGGATCCTTGTAGATCAGCTCTTCAAATCATGAACTTGCTCAGAAATGAGCTAGAGTAGCTGCCCTCTACTTTGCTTTTGATATAGTCAAAAGCTTTTCGATTTGGTACTCTTTTGTTCAGGAAATGAATAGCAAAATACTACAAACACAATCAAACGGATACGATCCCCAGCGGAGTCGCCAGTTTGTTGTACGGAAAAGTATCCGACTCGGATGACCCTATCCCACTCTAAGGGTGATAGTTCCTTAGCAACAACTGTAAAACAAACTACTTAAGGTTTACTTCTTTATGAAAGCAAAAGAGAATGGAGAAATGCACTAACCGTTGCCTTGCGCTTAATGTCGAATCCAAACTCTTCTCTTTGGCCGCTTGCTCCTAGCTCCTTGTTCTTTTGCTTGCCCAGCTACAATGAGATCCTGCAAAATAACAAAGAGGGAAACTACAAGAGGCATGCAATCATAACTGGTTCATGGATTAGTATAAACCAAACATGCAATCATCACAATATATTATTGAAACAAGAGCACATAGAAGAACCTCAATAGCTTTTATTAATGAAGAAGTAAAGGTTCTGAGAGTATTACAACCATTGAAGGCTCCAACCCAGCAACACCTCCCAGCAGAAAGAATTTCTCCTCTTCACCTCTCTCAAACAATCACCCAATAGCTCAATAGTGAAACCAACAGCATATCATTACTTTGCACAAAATTCCAGCCTCCTGAGCTCATAGGAGAGAGCTCAATATATAGATGAATTGAGAAAGGATGAGTCAGCTTGCAACTGATGTGTAGCTGCCTTGTGTCCTCTCTCTCTTCAGTTAATCTTCAGTTGATCTTCAGTTCTTGAGTCCACTTGGAGAACCTTGCTTCCACTTGGAGAAACAGAGCCTCTGACTCATCACAAGGCGAAATACCTGATCCAAGTGTCATTTTTGGAAGATTCCAGAGCAATGACTCAGTGTGCCATTTGTCCCATCTCGCTCAGCGCAGGTGGCCTTTGTTCCACTTGCTTTGCAATGCAGGTACACCATGGAGCAACTGAGTTTCAGTGCAGAAACCTAGTCGAGCACCTGCTTTGATTTCAGGATTGCTTGTTTTTGAGTGTTTTCAGGTGGAGAACTGATCTGAGAGCTGTTGGTTTGCTGACCTTGTTCCTCTAGGGGTAGGAACACCATGTTTAGGGAACTTTGGATCCCTTGGATTATTGACAATTCATGCTTGTTGCTGTAAGGCACAAAATTGTCTATAACAATTTGTGGATGAAATTATGTAATTTTCAAAAAGAGAAAATGTAAATGTGTGGTAGCCCAAGGGTCACACATGGAATGTGAAAAGTCACTAGAAATGTATAAAGTCATGTAGAAGCTTAAAGGCTACATAGGAATTTCAAAAGTCATAGTAGAAGCTCAAGAGTCATGATGGAGGTCAAGAGTCACATGGGAGGTGGAGAGTCACCTCATTTGTTATAAATGCACTGTCATAGCTCAAAAAAGGGGAATTTGGAATTTTCACTTTTGATTCTATAGCTTGGCATAAGAGAGAAGATATTTCTTTGGAGGAGTAAGTGGTGACTTAATGTTCCACTATTGGGGATAGTGTGGCAAAATTGTAATTGTATATCTTGGTAGTTTTGATTAATATATGAAGCTCTTTGAGATGGTGCACTTTCATGCATGTGTTTTGAATGATTGTAACACTATTTTTCATTATTTGTTGTGTATGTTTATGATAACACATATTAATGAAAATGAACTATTTCATTGGATTTGGTATGTATCTCGTTGAATGTGCATTGTTACTTTCTTTTTATCACTGTTGTTATCTTGTGAAATAATTTGCAAGTTAATCAACAAGTATTTCATGCTCTTGTGTGTCTCTTTTAAGATAATACTATTACTTATATTCTAGAGGCTCACTCTCTCTTTTCCCTTTCGTGAATGTACCATGTATGAATTGTAATTGTATTCCTCACAGTGTCAACTTACTTGTCTTTTTAAAAGATTGTTTGCATAATATATTATGTTGATAATTGCTGCTAAGAAAAATTCCTAATAATGATGGAAAATAGCCTTATTTCCTAATTGGGGCTCCTACTCCAAACAATGTAAGGTCTAGTTGGGACTTCATACCTGGGAGACCCCCTTGTTGGTGGACTTCCAACACCATCAACACATTCTAATAATATATTTACAAGACAACGACTATGTACTTTGACGATTTGAATATATACACCATAAAAAAGGAACAAATAAACTGGTTGAGAATGATGTTGGAAAGGTGTTGACAAATATAGATTTCCCTTCATATTAAGAATATTTTTGTAACAACAATTGGAATATTTCTAGGGCATGTTATACGCAAGGATGAAGTAAAAATTAATATGGTTAAAATCAATATAATTAGTGATCTCAAACCCCTAGTAAATCATAGGAAAATAAAAATATTTTTTGGGCATACTAGATATTATCGAATGTTCATTCGCCAGTATTCATATATAATGTTTCCCATCAATGAGTTGTTAAGGAAAATTGCTTGGTACAATTGGCACTATGAATGCATTGTGTCAATTTAATTACTCCAAACAAAGTTGGTGGAGGAACCAATCTTAATATTTCCCAATTGGTTAAAGAAATTTTATGTCCATGACGATGCTTCAAAGGTGGTAGTTGGAGTATTATTGACCTAACCTAGTGATGAGATGATCAACCATCCTAATGCACTTGATAGTCAAAAGATCAATAAATTTGAATACAATGATATTTTCTCTACAAAAAAATTGGAAATAGTTACTAAAAATCCCACTGACATTTTATATAGATCACCATGCACTAAACTACTTATTGAATAAACCTATGCACCAATGAAAACTTTCCAGTGGATTTCATTACTCCAAGAGTTTGAATTTGCCATATTATTTTAAAAAAGGACAAGGAATGTATTTACCAACCATCTATCTCTACTCACCATAGGCAAAGAATTGATGGGTATCAATGTTATGTCCTTATAATACTAGTGATTACCCCATTACTATTGTAGTTGTATCCCTTATTAACATTGTTGAGCCCCTATTGTCCCCATATTGTTATTACTATGCCCCATAGAATCCCTCTATTGTTATTTTTGTGCCTTTATATTATTATTGTTAGGTCGGCTAGGTTATATTGTGACTCCTTAGACTCCTATATATAGAAAGGAGGTTTTGTCATTTGAATCATCAAAGAATCATTCACTTGTGTAATGTAAAGGAGGTTGCCCCCTCGAAGAGGCTGAATTCTAAGGCGTTGATCTATCTTTTCTATCTTTTTGTGAGCCGGTTTCATAACATTTGGTATCAGAGCTTTGGATACTAGGGTCTCGTTGCTCCAAATAGGTCATCGTGGCATTTTTGCTATAACCTTTTTTCTGGGACGTTTTAGAAGCAAAAAAAAACCCATTTGATACGAAATCATACTGAACCTCCGGTCCAAATTTCAGACCTTTTCACGCCATATTTGCGGAGATATGATCTGAGGAAGTTGGTCTTTTTGCAGACTCCTGAATTACATTCCAAACAGTTGACCTAGGGAAAATCATCATAACTTTCTCTTTGAGCATCGGATTGAAATTTCGTAAGAAGGTACAGAAAGAGGACAAAATATAGTTTCTTATCTATATTTTTTTAGAGCCAAAGGTCGAAACAAGGACATGTGGCATTTAATACAAGTTTTCTCTTCTGAACTAGTCTATAATCAGGTCACTATGGGAGATTTGACATAACTCTTCCTTGAAGAATCCAATTGGGATCAGACTACTGGCATTGGAAACAAGACACATAGGGCTACTACAGGTCACAATTTCAGAATTGGATGATCCGAAATTACAGAGATATATCAGAGGCAATATCGAGCTCCTACAAAGTGTAAAAAGGTGTGTAGAATTTTTTAAATTCCTGCTTAAGCTTGGTTTGAAAACTTATTTTGAAGGAATTCAAAGGGCATAGTAGAGCATTATTATTGGTAACTGATGCCCTGAGGAAGGAAAATGCAAACACCTAGTAAGCAACCTGAAAGCTCTAGCATGACTCATGAAGAAGAGGAATAAATGCTACATGATATATCAAAATTACAAGACCCAGTGCATCAAATTTCACTCTCACAAAAGCTAACAAAAGCTAATATAAATGGTGTGGAATCTAAGATAAAGGGCATTGAAGCTAAGATTGACGATTTGAAGATAGATTTGAAGATATATTTGACAAATTTTCTACAAGAAATACTTACTAATGGTGAAAGGGTAGTAAAAGAAACTCATGATGCGAACAAAAGAAATGTTAATCATGATTTCATAGACTCTAATGTTGGATCGAAGAACCACCACATTCCAAAAATAGATATGAGGAAGTTTGATGGCAAGGATCCCGCAACATGGATATTACAGATGAAGCAATTTTTCGATCTCAATAATGTGCAAAACACACAAAAGGTACGTATTGCAACTTTATATTTGGAACCAAATCAGTTTGTATGGTATCAATGGCTTTTCTCTCGTAAAAAAATTATCACTTGGGCAATTTTTACGTAAGAATTGACAGCACATTATGAGGATACAAAAAGCAACACTTCTTTTTAGCCAATTGATAAGTCTCAAACAAAAGGGTTCAATAATGGAGCACATTGAGGAGTTCCAAAAATTGAACATAAGGGTAAAAATATTCCATAGGAGCATAGGATTGATGTGTTCATAGGGACTTTAAAGGATAATATCCAACATGATGTTTGCCTTTGGGAACCTGATTCATTAGAGAAGGCATTTAGGTTAGCAATAAAAATGGAAAGCAAAATTAGGGCAACCAGGAAGCATATCACTCACAACTATAAATATGGAAGTGTTGTTTCCCCTAGTCTTGCACAACCTATAATGTTGACACCACAACAATTGGAAGAAAAAAGAGCAAAAGGGCTTTGTTACAGTTGTGATACCAAATACACTAAAGGTCATAAATGTGTTGAGAGGAAATTATTCTACATAGATTGTGAAGAGGAAGAAGAAAAGGAGCAAGAAAGGTCAAAAGAAGAGGATATACTCCAGGAACAAATCCTAGATAAATAAGAAATGAATATGACCATATCTTGTAATGCATTGGTTGGAATTACCACTACTCAAACCATCAAGATAGAAGGACAAATCAAGAAGAAAAAGGTAATAGTGTTGATTGATTCAGGAAGTACCCACAATTTTATTCATTATAAGGTAGCAAAAGAATTGAATTGCTTCCTATATGCAGCACCAGAGTGTCAAGTGATGGTTGCAAATGGAGGAATAATAAATTGCTCTGGAAAGTGCCATAATATCAAGCTATCCATGGGAGAATATGTATTGACTAGCCCAATGCTTTCCATTCCAATAGGAGATGCTGATGTTGTACTAGGAGTCCAATGGCTACAATACTTGGGTACAATAGCTTTTAATTTTCAAGAAATTTTCATGAAATTTTCTGCGAAGGGAAAGGATGTTGAATTAACGGGTATTGTAGGGAAACAAGGAAATATAATAAGCTCTAACGGCATGACAAAGCTTCTAAAAAAGGAACAAAGAGGTGTAATTGCACAATTATGTTCGCTAGAAGTTTCCACATCGAAATCATCTATTTCTCCAGATCTCCAAAAAGTCTTGGACAATCATTCCAAGGTATTTGCGACTCCCAAATGTCTCCCACCTATTCGTGATCATGATCATGCTATTCATCCGATTCCAGGAAGTGTTCCTCCAAACATCAGGCCGTACAGATATCCCTATGCCCAAAAGAGTGAAATTGAATGTATGGTTGCAGAAATGCTAGAGGCTGGTATAATTCAACCTAGTCAAAGTTCTTTCTTTGCTCCAATAGTATTGGTGCACAAGATGGATCATGGCGCATGTGTCCAGATTATAGTAAGCTCAAAAAACTCATTATTAAAGATAAGTTTCCCTTTCCTGTCATTGATGAATTACTGGATGAGTTGTATGGATCAATTTACTTCACCAAGTTGGATATTCGTTTAGGATATCATCAAATCAGAATGAGGACTTAGAACATTCTGAAAACAACATTTAGAACTCATGAGGGTCATTATGAATTTTTGTTCATGCCTTTTGGCCTTACCAATGCACCTTCTACATTTCAAGGTTTGATGAATTCCATTTTCAAACCCTTCCTTAGAAAAATTGTGTTAGTATTTTTTTGATGATATACTAATATACAACAAGTCTTGGAAGGATCATGTTGAACATGTTGACACGGTGCTACAACTATTGGAGGAGAAACAATTATATGCAAAAAGATCCAATTGTTTCTTTGGAGTACAAGAGGTGGAATATCTGGGTCATATTGTATCTCATGAAGGAGTTAAGGTAGAACCTAGCAAAATTAAAGCCATTAAGGAATGGAAAATCCCCACATCCATAAAGCATCTGCGAGGATTTCTTGAGTTGACAGGGTATTATCACAAGTTTGTTAAGAATTATGGGAGAATAGCAACACCTCTAACAACATTATTGAAGAAAGATGCATTTTAATGGACTCCAGAAGAAACAAAGGCCTTCGAACATCTTAAAGAGGCAATGTGCCAAGCACTGGTCTTAGCTACACTGGACTTCACAAAAGCATTTATTGTGGAATGTGATACTTTAGGAAATGGAATTGGTGCTATTTTAATGCAATATGAAAGACCCGTTGCTTTTGAAAGTCGTCTAATCAAGGGAAAGTTTTTACACAAAACTATTTATGAGAAGGAAATGTTGGCAATACTACATGCACTTAAGAAATGGTGACCCTACCTAATGGGAAGACACTTCAAGGTAAAAACAGATCATGATAGCCTTAAATACTTTTTAGAACAAAGATTATCCTCTGAAGAGCAACAAAAGTGGCTCACAAAGATGTTGGATTATGACTTTGAAATCATCTACAAAAAAGGGAAGCAAAATGTGGTGGGAGATGCACTCTCAAGAAAGGATGAGGATGTGGAGGCATTGTTGTGCGCCAATTATATTATCCAACTAGATTGGATAAACGAAGCAAGGAAGGAATGGAAGAATGATGAAGAAGTGTGGGCACTTATTCGAAAGTTTCAACAAGATTCCAGTACATATGATACATTTAGCTGGAAAAATGATTCATTATGGTACAAAGATTGCTTATACCTCTGTGAGAATTCCCAACTCAAACAAAATATTCTTATGGAATTGCACACTTCTCCCTTAGGAGGGCACTCACAATTTTTAAAAACTTACCACAGGGTTAGGAAGGAATTTTTTTGTGATGGCCTTAAATTGGATATTCAAAAGTTTGTGGTGGAATGTTTGGTTTGCCAACAAAATAAAGTTGAAACAATTAAGACCCCGGGTCTATTACAACCTTTATCCATTCCAAGCCAACGTTGGGAGGAGGTTTCAATAGATTTTATCACAGGTTTACCCAAGTTTGAGGGAAAGAGTGTCATCATGGTGGTAGTTGATAGACTTACCAAGTATGCACACTTTTGTGCATTATCACACCCATTTAAAGCCAGTACAGTTTCTACTTCATTTATGGAAACAATTCAAAAGCTACATGGAAACCCAAAGATTATTGTAAGTGACAGAGATCCGATTTTCACTGGAAATGTTTGGACAAAATTATTTTCTTGTCTTGGTATTGAGTTAGCTCATAGCTCATCTTATCATCCTCAATCTGATGGGAAAGCTGAGATAGTAAAAAAATGTTTGGAAGGATATCTTTGTTGCTTTGTATCTGATAAACAGACACAATGGGTCAAATGCTTGCCTCTATCTGAATGATGGTATAACACTTCCTTCCATACAGCAACAAAAATGACCCCATTTATGGCACTTTATGGATATCAGCCACCATCCATCACATCATATTTAAGAGAAAATTCTAAGGTTCAAGTAATGTAACATCACATCGAGCATCAACAACAAGTCCTCCAACTCTTAAAGGATAACCTCATGTTGGCACAGAATAGAATGAAACAACAGGCAGATCAACATCGCAGCGAAATAAGTTTTGATGTAGGTGATTGGGTATTTCTACAGCTACAACCATATAAACAAATGTGCCTCAAGCAAGCTAAGAAGGATAATAAATTATCACCAACGTATTATGGTCCGTACAAGGTGTTGCAAAATATTGGTACTATGGCATACAAATTGGAGCTTCCTGCAGCTTCTCGAGTACACCCAATTTTCCATGTTTCATGTTTAAAGAAGGTTATAGGTGACAAGCTCCCAATTCAAACAATATTGCCAGAACTTGATGAGGAAGGAAAAATTATATTGGAACCGGAAGCAGTCATAGAAACAAGAACTCGATAGCTACGAAGTTGATCAATTTCGGAGTATCTCATCAAGTGGAAGAACTTATCCACTGAAGATTCCACATGGGAGGATGATAATTTTATATAGAAGCATCTAGAACTACTCAAGCGTTGAGGACAACACATTTTTGAAGGAGAGGGGCATGTTAGGTCCCTATAATACTAGTGATTACCCCATTACTATTGTAGTTGTATCCCTTATTAACATTGTTGTGCCCTATTGTCCCCATATTGTTATTACTGTGCCCCATAGAATCCCTTTATTATTATTTTTGTGCCTTTATATTATTATTGTTAGGTCGGCTGGGTTATATTGTGACTCCTTAGACTCCTATATATAGAAAAGAGGTTTTGTCATTTGAATCATCAAAGAATCATTCATTTGTGTAATGTAAAGGAGGTTTCCCCCTCGCAGAGGCTGAATTCTAAGGCATTGATCTATCTTTTCTATATTTTTGTGAGCTGGTTTCATAACAATCAATGAATACCTTCCAAGTTCTCACTCATTTAAATTTGAGTCCATTCCAAAAAACTTACTTGAAATAACCTAATTAAGAAGAGGGAAATTCCCATGGATAACTTTCTATGAATAAAAGGAAGATCATGGAAATGAAAGAAACGCCATTTAGAATAATGAATGAGTTTCTATATAATCTAGGACATAATTATGTCCTTAGAAGTGTGCCCTGCAACATGAAAGAGAAGGAATAATCAATGTGGAAAATGCATTACCTATAAGAGGACACTTTAAGCAGATACAACAGTGAGGAATATTACTTATGATGAATTTTTGTGACTAGCACCACAAGTATATTATGAAAATATTATATATAAATGTCACATTTTACAATGAAATGGTTTACTTCTTTGGGGAGATGAAATCCCTCTACACTTTGTAAACCCATGCTTAACATTTGAAATTTGGGAAATTTATTATATAAATTTGTTCCCACAATGAGAAAAATGAACTAGAGATAAATATATTATTTCCATTATCAAATATTTAACAATATGGGTAGAAGTGATGCCAACTAAATCATGCACAAAGGATATAGTTGTTGATTTTATACACGAGAACATTATTACTAGATTTAGATTCCCCTTTCCATTATAAGTGATCAAGGAACACACTTACACACTTTTTAAATGAAATAGTCAAAGCATTGTTGAGTAAATTGTTAATTGACCATAAAAAGACATACACATATCGTCCACAATCAAATAGAACAATTAAAGAATTTTAAAAAACATTACATAAAGGATTGAAAAAAACTAGAACTAACCATTATAACTAAGATGATAAGTCACTAGTTGTACTATGGGAATATAAGACTACATAAAAATGAGTGACTAGAAAAACACCATTTAAGCTAGTGTAAGGCCAAGAAGTTATAGTTCCACTACACTTCTAGACGAACATTGCAAAAACAATCCTCCATCCTTAGATATGATATCGAAAAAACTAAGCAAAAAAGAATGAATTAGAAGAAACTTGAATAATTGCAAAACACCGTAAGGAAATCAAAATGACACAATAGAAATATTGGCATGACTAACGTGTGAAACAAAACGATATAAAGCCACAAGACCTAGTTCTTCATTATGATGTTAGAATAAAAAGAAAACCATTGAAACTAAAAACGGCTGTGGTTATATATGTACATTATGTAAAATGAAATTGAAGGAATCATAGCTGTGGATATACTATATTCCATTGAAAAATCAGAATGGGAATGCACGATGATCATTTAATGGAACAAGGATGTACAAAAAAAAGTTTATGATTTACGTAGACTTCTAACGTTTGAATAAGCTAATAGTCATTGATCCGTTCTCAACTCCACTTTTCCAATGAAATCATTAGTGAAGTAACAAGACATTAATGTTATTGTTTCACATATCTTAATTTGGGTCATTTACGTATAGAGTGATGTCATTCGGTTTAAAGAATGCACAGGAAGTATTTTTTAGAATAATTGTGAAATCATCTCACGAATATGTTTACTGGACAATGGATATGTAGTTTAATGATTGGAATATATACAACATAGTAATATTAGCTGGTTGAGAATGATGTTTGAAAGGTTTCAAGAAATATATATTTCCCCTCATATTAATAAGTGCATTTTTGAAACATCGATTTGAATATTGCTAGGGAACATTATACGCAAGGACGCAGTGAAAGTAAATACGGTTGAAATCAATATAATTATTGACCTCAAACCTCTAGTAAATCAAATCAAAATATTTTTGGGTAATACTAGATATTATCAAAAATTAATTTTCCAAATATAAATCTTAAGATCAATGAGTTGTTAAGGAAAACCGTTGATTTCAGTGGGAGCAGTGAATGCAATTTGTCATAGTCAAAAGAAATTTGGTAGAGGCATTATTAAGAATTCTTGTCTATTCAAAGCAATTTCATGTCATGAAGATGCTTCAAATGTGGTAGTTGGAGCATTATTGACCTAACTCAGTGATGAGATGATCAACCATCCTAACACATGTGTGAGTTGAAAACTCAATAAAGTTGAACATAATTATTCAATGATAAAATGGAAGGCATTCCCATGATATTTTATCTACATAAGTTTTGACATTACTTACTAACATACCCATCTACATTCTATATAGACCACCATGCGCTAACTACTTAATGAATAAACTTGTGCAACAAAGAAGAATTTGTTTGTGGCCTTCATTATTTCAAGAGTTTGAATTTGACATAGTAGTCCAACCAGGGAAAAGGATTATTAGGCCCAACCATATATCTCTACTCAACACAGGCGAAGAACCAATGAGGATCGATAAAGACCTTCCAAATTCTCACTACTTGAAGTTGAGTCCATTCCAAAAGACTTGGATGAAATAACAAAATTCTTAAAAAGGGGAAATTCCCTTGAAGAAATTTCTAGGAATTAAATTAAGATCATGACAATGAAAGAAGTTCCATTGATAATATTAAATGGACTTCTATATAATCTAGGAGCTAAATGTGTCCTCAAAACATGTGCCCTAGAACATGAAATAGAAGGAATAATCAATGAGGCACATGTAGGACATGTAGAAGGACACTTTAAGAAAATATGTTGGTGAGGAATGCTCTTTAGGCTCTATTTTGATGGCCAACACCATATCAAAATTGTCGAAATATTATAAATAAATTCCACATTTTCTAGTGAATGGATTGACTTATTTGGAAAGTGGAAATACCATTACACTTGGTAAATCCATGCTTACCATTTGAAATTTGGGAAATTTCTTTTATCACTTCATTCTAGTTGTTATCATAATAAAATTTGTTTTTTATTTTTTTTTAGAAAATGTTGATAGTTGCAGTGTTAGCATTTAAATTGTAATAAACAGGGAAAATTTATGATAGCATGACTATCAATGTTTTTGGCGATCCGATATGGCCTTTCAAAGGAATTCACTGACAACGAGGGTAGAAACATTTTTCATTTGGTTGGTAGGCCAATTGTCAGCGCCAAAACCAGTTCTCAAATTCAAAAAATAATGACTGCCTGACCACGTCAGCATCCACGTTTTGGATTAAATGTGTCTGCATCTATTTTGAGAGGGTAAAAGTACATGTTAAATCATTTTTCATCTGTTGTAATTAGTGAAATGTCATTTAACATGATGTTATCATATGATACAAATTTTATTCATAGTTATAACCTGAAATGATGTGATTATTTCACTTGCCATCGTTTTTACCTCAACCGTATGTTAAGTTACCTCAACTTGTCATGTACACAGTTTGTTGGTATTCATTCAGGATCCTTTACACTTGGCATTGGGAAATTTTCGGATCATAGGGTTTCAGGATTGAGTGCCGAGAAAACCACGCAGCGAAATGGGGAGAGGAGGTAAGATGAACTGGTTCGAGCCCAAGGCGTCAGACTTGCTGCACATTTACACCGAAATTCTTCGGTTGTTTCAATAGGCAGTCTAGAGCGAATTATTCCACCGTTATACCGATTACCATGATCTTGTGGCTCGGTCTTTTGCATAGGGGTTCAATGGGAACCGTGTGGAGGTAGGAGGCTTGTAATTTGTAGTTACAGAGAAAACCATTGTTGAGACCATAGCCTTACTAGTGGATAGTGAGAAGATTTTTCATTGTCACATTTTCTCACGGATTAATGTCCCTTTCTTATTCAAAGAAGATTTTAGATGGAAAAATTGGAGTGCTAGAGTTAGAATGGAGTGGTTGCAGGTTCAATGGCACATCCCTTTACACCTTTGTTAGCAATATTTTATGTCTGAAGGCTAGTTTAATCGGGTAAACTGTTAGAAAATTATATATTACGGAGCAATGGAACACATAAAATATTGCAGAAATACAAACACACAGAAAACGCACGAAACAAGATAGACACAGATATACGTGGTTCACCCAGTTTGGGCTACATCCACCCCGAATAGCTAGTCCTTCCTTTCTATTATCCAGCAAAATGAAGAGACACAACCTACAGCAAATCCGTTGTAATATCCTCTGTTTTCTCTCACAGTCTCACCTCTCTGTTTCTCGCTCACAGAATACACATCTATATCTCAGCCTCAAATACAATGCCCTCATACAAAGAGAGGGGGTTGCCTTCTAGGGAAAAAAATCCTAAACTAAACATAAGTTGCACCGTCAGATCATTTGCCTAATGAATGGCCCAGATTGACTAGAAATTACTATATTTTTACAAGGTAATTTTACATTTGTTTTTAGCCTCGGGGGCGCTGCCCCCGAGCCCCCGCCGGGGGACCGCTGGCCCCCAGACCCCCCAGCCAGGGGGGATTAGCCCCCCCGGACCCCTGTGGGGGGGACAAGCCCCCCCCGCACCCCCCAAGTGGAGGGGTGTACAAGACTTCCTGGGGTATACATCTGGCTGAAACAAAGACCTTTGAACAATCATGCTCCACACACAACATAAACCTCAACCATTTTTACTTTCTCTATCATCTTGTTGGTCAGATTAGGATTGATTCATTTTTTTATTTCTTAGAGAGCTTTAAACATATGGCAACCGAGTTCAGGGCTCACACTAATCCATATTCTCATTTTATACACCACAAAGCCCTAATAAAATTGATAATAGAGAACCAACTAGCCAAGGTAGGAAGGACTTGAAGTAATTTAATTTTCTAGGGAGGTTTTCAACCTCAACCTATTAAGAGAAGAAGAGGCAGAACACAGACTGTCAAAAAGGGGAAGAAATAAAAAAATCATGCTCCTATTAAGCCCCCTGCTAGTCAAGAAAGCCTAGGAGTTCCATCTACCTCATCTAGTCCGAAGATCCCTAAAGTTTACCTAAGAAAAAGTGCTCAAATTCATAAAACAGATCCTTTACCCCTTGTGAAACCACCTATTTATGTTGGCTCTTCCCACGCTACAACTCCACCCTCCAAAACTTCCCCTGCAGACACAGTCAAAATGGAGGACCCTAAGGGAAAAGAACTAGAGGTGCAAAGCAAAGAGGAAGAAACACTGCTTAAGGTATTCAGGGGTGGCAATAGACATACCATTCCAACTTACCAGTTAATATTCAAGACCAGACTCAGAAATAAATTGGAGTTTGCTAAGGAGGTGATTGACGTTGATAACATGCCATTAAAGCACCTCATTATTAACATGGAGAAAAAAGAGACGAAGCAGAGAAACTATGAACAAGGGATCCATGGAGGCAAGGCAGCGTAAAAAACAAATATTGGAGAAGGTAGATGTATTGCTCAAAGATGCTAGTACACAGCTAAAATGCTTAGGTATTAAACTTACATTTTTTTCCTACCTATCTTATGAAACAAAGTTTTCAATTTAAAGTTGGCATTCGTCCTTATACCTTTTGCATGCAACGTAATAGTTAGGACAACTGACATTCCCATTGTCAACATTTTTGATATAGATGACAGAGCCACTATCAGATATTTTGGGGTGAAAACTATGTGTGTCGGTTGATGGAAAAAAAATACAGGGATAAAGGTTGATAGTCTGTCAGTTAGCAATTTTGCAGCGAACATGGAGCGCTGACATCTCCATTTTACGCAATATTCAAATAGATGGAAATTTTGACCTTTTGGTTGTCAACAAATTTCAAATCAGGTGAAAATTAAAATGTGGACAGTCAGCCTATCAGCGAAAGCTACAAATAGGAAACCTATGAAGTTGACATCCACAGTATCAACATTTTTTCCAGGAGGTTCGAAGAAAATAAGGATGAACAGAAAAGCGGTTTTGGAGGAGTTTTGGGCTTGATTTGCAGAGGGACCTGTTTTTCCAGCTAGGATGTTGAGCTACCATTTAGGGACTTGTTCTATTTCCAAGGGAGACAATTTAACGAGATATTTTTCCTTACCTAAACATCAACATATTTTCCTATAACTATTCTAGGAAAAACAAAATATATTTAAGTTTTATATTTTACATGCATGAACTTGAAAGATATTTTAGATATATCAAATTATTGTAATTAATATGGTGACTACTATTGTGCAAACAGTTATGTAAGTATTAGATAATAGTTTTTGAACAATAAAGAATGGTTGGAAATTATTGAAAAACATATTTTGCATTCTGGTATATTTGAGCAATCTTCAATATATTTATAGTTTATAATGAGCATTTTGTATGAAACTCATGCGTTGTAGTTCCCTATCAGTTTTCCTCTTTTTTATACAAGCTTTCTCTCATATCTAAAAATGTTAGTATCTAAGATTGGATTTCACTTATGCTCCTTTCTTGTATTTATCAGTCACTAATATTTGTTGCTCCAGCCATTTATAAACATTGTTTTCTTCGAATCCCTGTTTCTCCCAATTTCTCAAATAGTCAAAGGACTTGTTACTTTCATGATTTGTATAACTTTATTATTGGATCTGTAAGAACTGGTCTCCATGCCCAATGGTATGTTTTGAAAACTACCCAACCTCTTTCATCCTAAGATCTAAATCTGGTCACTGAAATTGACTATGAAACCTTTACTACAGTGACCATAAAGTATTTGAGTTTTACGGAGAAATAGGTTGAAGGGCCAACATTCAAACTAAAATAGGTTTTGAGGTTACCATAGGGTTTTTCCCTGCAGCGAGGGTTTTCCCTAAGTGATAACACTCACAATGACGAAACAGTACTCGAGAAAAATACATTATCGCCATTGTTAAATATTTGAAAAAATAGGTAGAAGTGGTTTCAATTGAATCATGCAAAAAGGAAGTAGCTTCCAAGTTTATATATTAGAATATCATTACCAGATTTGGGTGTCCCCTCACAATTATAAGTGATTAAGGTTCTGTTGATATATTTTGGTACTCCTATTTGTTTTTCTATCTGTATATTTTCATTGACTTTGTTACTTTTCATGACAAATGTGTGGACACACTCTTCAACAAAAACTTCACACTTTGCAAATATTCACACACTCCACATAAAGCTTTCCACATTTCCAACACTTATCCATTTTCATCATTGTGCGGAGAACTCCATCCATTGTTTCCCTACACATCCATCCTCCATAAACACTATGTCCCGCACATTTTTCATTTTGCATAGCCAAATATTTTCAAATCATTCATTCTATATAAATACGTCCCACACAACATGCCATAACTTGCTTCTCCACTTCCATTCCACACTTAGTGAAAATATAAATTGTTTTCTCCTTTCGAGGTTAAATAAAATCTCATTTATGGAACTATGATCATCGAGGTGGAGAGAGGTTCTTGATATTGTATTCATCAACCATATCCACCTAAACCTTGATATTGTTTTAAGTGAATTATATGTGTGTCACGTCCTATCCTTGCACTACTCCATTTATTAAATCAATACCATGAAATTGTATTTCATGAATTAATTTTTATGACACCTCTTTAGTATTGATCGTAAGTTCTTTACTTCGAATATCGTTCCTGCATGGTCTAATGAAGGCGGTACATTAAAAGTAGATATGCTATTAAATATTGCCATAGTTTAAGGATTTAACGACTAATACTTCCACTAAATCATTATTGATCCACCATGGTTCTACAGAATACATTAGGTCAATAATAAATATGGAAACTGAAGAAAGAAAGAAGTAAATTGAGGGAGACACACCAAACTCGCTAGTGAGAGAAGACAAAAGTTTCCATTGGTCTATTCTGTATCAATGGTACTTAAGCTTAGCCCCAGAGGAGAGAGAGAGAAATCAGTTTTCAAATTTAGGTTTAGCAAATTCTATATGCAATTGGGAAGTCTTTGAATTAAAGGAATAGTGCATTGGTGAGCAAGACAATTTGTTACAAAGACTAGAACTCTTGATATTAATTGAGAAAAGGATATAGTACTTCTCACTACCAGCGATTTAAAAAAAATATGAAGTTGCCTAAGCCAAAAAGGAGGTTCAAGCTCATTGAAGTCAATTCCTTCCTACATGCACAAGGTGAAAAAATGAATATTTTACAAGAATTTATATTCATTATACACCCACCTTGTCTAATCTTACTTCTCTATATATCTCTATTTTTGTCCAACCATATAGATATTTTTCATGGTTGTTTACACAAGTATGGGATGTGAATCAACTGCAACTATTCCCAAGTAAGTAATATATATTTTGTATTTTTATTTCAAAATAGATACTCTTTTCTATTTGAGGGAAGTGATCTCTTGCATGATTTCATGTTAGAATTTCCCTAAGATCCATAAATTCTATATGATACCCAACCTAATAATGGAAATAGTTTCCTATAATATATTCCACTAGTTGCCTTGTAAGAACAATATGAACCCAGATACAAAACCAGATCAATTCTAGTGTCCTATTTTGTTGAAGCACAAGGCCCCATTCTATTTTTGTCTTGTTTAGGATCATTTTGTTCATGAATTTAATCATATGCTGATATGGAAAATGCCCAAGAGGATTTCTGATGAAGTAACAAAGCTTCTAACAAGAAGAGGGAGATATGAGGAGCAAGAGTACAAAACACTCACCATAATATATAAATTTATAGGAAAACCTTTACTGCTCTTGAAGTTTGTTTTGGATAGATAATTTGTTTCTGAAGTATGCAAAAAGTACAAACCGTGGACTGAGAGGAAAAAGAAGAGGAAATTCATTACCTTATCTTTTACCGTGGATAAAGTTTTATGAGGAATTCTACCCATTTAGCAGAAAATATTAAATTATTAAAAACTTTTAATTTGATTAAAGCTTAATCCATCCATGGTTTTGACCTTGATGGTATTTTTTCTAGTCAATGGGCATCTATGAGGCATGTTAATGTTTGTACAAGGAATTCAAAAGAAAGCGGAGAAAACCAAATCTTTAGAATACCTACCCCTATATACCATGTTACTATGGAAGAAAGAAATAACACTAGAGGAAAAATAAAGCAAAGAGGGATGGTAAACATCAACAAGGTTTACCATCCCCAAAAAGTATTAAGCAAATCAATGTATGATGGTTCACAAAGATTAAAATTCTTGAAGACACCCTTGTTGAATGTATGAGAATTGATCATTGTATGAGTAATATCTTCTTTAAAGCCATAAAATTTTTTGAATACGTTAAATGCTTACAAATGATTAGGGACTCTATGATGATTTCTAAGGATGTTATAAAAGAAGAATTGAACACTATTAGAATTTCAAAGGGGGGGGACTTAGACAACCTAGTCGAGTTTCCCAAAGCTCAAATAAAGAAATTGCGAGCTACATTCATTAATGATAAAAATGATCACATGGATAACATCACACAAATACAATCAAATGAAAAAGAACTAGAAGATGAAATATTCATTGTGAGAGTGAAACATGATATAATTGTTTTTCCTATGAAATAATAAATTGAAGAATGGCTCAAAAAATTCCTAAATGAAGTCATTGATCCAAAAGAATTTCTTCAGTTGTTAGGATAACAAATAGTCAAGGAGCCAATTCTATTTAAATTCTTCTGCAATGACTGCATTAAGAGAGAGAGAGGTCATTCCACCTATAATCCTTCTGGAAATTTGCGTGTTTATTTTCTTTTGAATAAATTCCCTACTCTCTTCTTAGTCTTCGATTAATCCAACTTTATTGAAATGTTGCATGATTTCCAAATCCAATCCCTAAATTTGTTTCTCTCCTTCTTCTAGGTACCTTTTATAATTACTATTGGTCCATAAGGCCCCATTCATAGTCCCTTAAGGGTGAATAACTTTTATTTTTAAGATTAAGTAATAGTATTTTGTGACTATCCTTTAGGAACTAAACTTTATTCTAAGAATTCAAGTCAATAAATTATTTTTTCATTCTTGTATAAAGCTTATTTTGGGAAATCATTTAAATTTTTATTTTGAAACTTTAATTTCCAAATAATAACTAGGATCCTCGTGAATGTTCTCCTATGATATTATGATTTCAAATGCATGATATCATTCTATAGTTCCCTAAATTTATGGAGCAATGTTTTTTATTCCCGTCTATCTAAATTTGCTTCAACTATTTTTCCTCACATGTGTTTATGGGTTATAATGTGGAATGAATTTGTGAGAATATAATTTATTTCTCATTTTTCCTTTTTTTTTAGTTCAAGTATACCTATTCCACTCATCGGTGCATGTATTGAATGCTTAATATTTATTATTCAATTTATATGCATATCAAAGTGTGATCAATAAAGGATCACAACCTCTATAAAAATTTAGAGGGAATATGGAATAATAGGGGTTGAGATTTTTCCCTAATGGGAAAATAGATCAACATGGACACACTTTGTGAATGAAATAGTCATTTGAGAAAAAAATTAGTTGATCATAGAAAAAATTCTACACACCATCCACAAGAAAATGGCATGGTTAAGGAACTTAACAAAACCTTACACATAGGATTGACAAAAAGGTGTGGAATTGACCATGACGAAAAAGTACCAGATCTATTATGGGCATATAGGACGAATCACAAATGATCAACTGGATAAACACCATTTAAGTTAGTGTATAACCAAGAAGTTGTAGTTCCACTACACTTTTGGATGAACGTTGCCAAAATATCCAATATCCTTAGATATGATATCAATATAAATAAGAAAAAATGTTTCTATCAATTGAATGAATTATAAGAATCTCGACTGATTTCAAAACATGATTAGGAAATCCAAAAGAGACAATCAAAATATTGGAAATACCAACATGTGAAATAGAAAGATATGAAGAAAAAGTATCTAGTTCTTCTTTATGATGGTATAATGAAACTAAAATCATGAGAAATAAAAATTGCATGGTTAGGTTTGTATATATTAAACATGTATGACCATCTCACACAATACAACGAAAAGAACTACAAGGGAGCTTATTTGATAAAGTAGTAAATTTTAACTAGCTTAAAAAGTACTACAATTGATACATATGAGTGGGTCTAAAGAAGGGAAGCTCCACATGGATGCCAAAAGGCCCGAACATAGCTAAAAACCAGTCTTATAGCAATCAAGAATTAATTTTTTTACCACAAAATATTTATTAAACTCACATAACAATACCTATCAATAAATTCAATTATGAGAAGTTATATTAAAGCTACCTAGAATTATCTTAGTCATAAATAAGCACAATTATTCAAAAGATACAAAACAAATCAAGGACTATACTCCACGAGAACTAGAAGAATAAGACAACAGAAAAATAAAATTATCAATAGAAAACACACTCAAGTGGATGCAACCAAGAAAACAATACTAAGAACATAAATTGAATAAAAAGGAAAAGGTATGATTAAAGGAAACAAATAAATTTCATGATCAAATCCAAGAAAGTTAATCAATGAAATTGAATTAATGATGACAATAGTGAAGTCTCGACTAGAGATTTAAAACTAGTTTGAAAAATTGACATAACAATCAAGAAAATTTCCAACTAAAGGAAATTGACAAAAACGAAGAAATTTACTCGATTGGTCCATCACTTTCCCTTGTTGACTTGTGAGAAAATGTTTCATGTACAACAACATCTCATGAGAGTTCATTCAATACTCTGATAACTCTTGAAACACACCGAAATAATGACTTCTTGCACAAAATAATTTTTGTCTTATCACTTTAGGTTATAAATAAAAGAAGAGACCCTTGATTCCACATTATTATTCTCTGACTGCAGAAAATTTTGTGAGCCAAATTTTGGGTCTACATATGGTTGATTGATGGTTGTATCAAGGGTGTGTTATCACTCAGAAGTCTTCCCTAGAAGTTATCAAATGAAGGAATAATCTGAGGTAACCACAAACCTAATGTTTTAGACTTGGGTTCTAGAAAACCTAAGTCCAGAGAGGGCTCTCTCTTTATAATTTAAGTTTGTTTTGGGTGGGATTTTAGGCTAGCTCTGTTGTTTTCTCCGTTGAAGTACCTATAGTTGTAAACTCTATTGTGACTTGAAGTGATGTAGCAGGTGGAGCTGTTAGTGCTAAAGAGGCTGCCAATGTTGAAGGGACTGTAGTTGTTACTTTGGGAATGGCAGCTGTGGAGGTAGTGGCCAATTCACTCTGTTTGGACTGAATCATTGTGTCCAATTCTTTCTCTGTTTCTTTCAACTGGTTATTTAGCTTGAGGACTAAGTCCATAAGCTCTTCTTGTTCCTTTTGAGTCTCTAAGACTTTTGTTGTTTGTGGATGATGAAGATGTGGAATTTTGAGTTGCTTTTTCAAAGCAGCTATGTCATCATTCTTATTTTTTATTAACCTTTCTGCAACTTTCACATCTTTGGGATCATGTCCCAACTCTATGATTAAGTCCTCCAAGGACTTGATTCTAGTACCCTTATCCTGTGAAGAGGCCTTCTCCAATTGGAACTGAGCTGATATATTATTTAGGGAGTTCTACAATTGGTGAGCTATGATGGCTTTCCCTATCAAGGTGGAGTAAGTCATCTCCCCTTTCTATTTGTGCAACTCAATCTAGTCAATAGGATGGATTTCCTTTGCCAGTACTTCAAAATCTATCTTTTTGTAGTCTACTGCTGTTCTGGGCTACTGAGTGGTGGGCTTCATGAAAGTCATCTGCATTTTTCCTTCTTTTACATCAAAGGCTGACATAAGCCTTGTCTGGTTGGTAGGAGCCATTTTTAAGTATTGTGCATAGCTTTGGGCTTTTAGCTTTTCATTCCTGGCCTTTATTTCCTTGTACTTTTCTCTGATATCCTAGTCTTGGTCAGTTGGCATCCTAAATGAGGACACTTCCACACTTTGTTGTCTTTCCAACATCTGAGTATGAGATGTGGAAGGTTCTGGTTTTCCCCCCAGAGGAGTAGTAGGCCTACTTTCTTTTTCTGTGCTGGTGGCCCTTACTGTCTCTTCTGTGAATTCTTGCTCCGAGATAGGATTTAGCCTCTGCCTTTTGACTTGGTTGGTTTCTGCATATGTTTGTATGGTTGCTCTGCCTGATGTAGTGGCCTCCTCCCTATTCCTTTTGAGGCTTTCTTCCTCATTTAAAGGAGTTTGCAAGTTAGGGGTAGTACTCATATTGGGTTGCTGTGTACCTGTTTGAGTTAGTTCTTCTGATAAGTCTAGTTGTTCTGACTCTTCTTGTACCTGGGGCTCTTGTACTATATGTTTTTCATTGTGTGTCTATGATTCTCCTTGTGCTTGAGATTCTCCTTGCACCTACAGGAAAGAACCTTCATCAAGCCTTTTCTCTAGATCAATTAGTGTATTTTCAACAACAACTTCAATGCTATCTCTGTTCACTAGAGTATTCTCCACCCATTCCAACTGATTTGCATATTTCTCTATTTCATGGATTCGGTGGTGAATGTAGGGAGTCATCTTATTTTTCTGTCTTCTATTGCATATGAAGTCACAAGGATCATATCTCCATATGAAGCTTTGTTTTAGTTTGAGTCCTTGAAGGATTTCTTTTGCTTCTCTTCCAGCTTCTCTGCTATTGCATACAAAGGGGCCTAGTTGATCTTTGATTCTGAGCTCGGCCTTCTTTTTGGCTTTAACAAAATGTACTTCATCTGAGTTGATTATCTGCCTGTAGTACTCCAAAGCAAATAACCTCATTGGGAGGTATCTAGGCAGTTTATATGGGGCTAACTCACAGCCATAGATCCTAATTTCTATTTGATTTTCGTACAAGTACCAATCTCCCAGTTTGTGTTGTTTTGACAGCTGTAGGATCCTCCTGGTGTCTGAACTGATTCTTAGAGAAGGACTTCCTAGTAGCATGGTCACTACTGGATGTAAAAAGAGATCAATGAAATCTGTGTATGGATATGGGGAATCATGGTTATGTATCAAAGGAGTCCAAAAAATTATTGACCTGGGATGAACTTTAGTGACAAGCTTTTGGAGAGTGAATGGGAACTTGGCAGCTTGATAGTATAAGAAAAGGTGGTACAAAACTGAAGAATACTTTAACACTCTTTCATTATTCATCCTTAAAAATTGTTCATGCATCCTATCAGCTATGTACTTGGTATAATCATACATGACAGCAGGGGGCTGTCCTGGAGTAAAATGGACATGAAGGCTAAAATGATTTCATCTATGTATTCACTAGTGGTATAGCCTAAAACACAAGAGATCATTGCTACTATATCTTGACCAAATGGGGAAAACATGGCAGCCACATATGGATGAGGTTCTATTGGGACATGCTTTCCGTCCCTAATGAAGGTCTTAAGCATTTCAAGAATCCTGGCAGTGGTAAGCTTGGGAAATTGGTCTAGTAGGTCTCAAATTGAAATAGGGGTTAAGTTTTTCTCTCGTTGTAACTACGACATTTCATTGATTGACTCGGCAGTGATGGTGAAAAGTATGGTTTGGTTAGGGGACATCACTGCCCTTTGACTGGGAATGTAGTTTGCATGGCAATAATGAATGATTTTATGGAAAATGTGCACCTCAGGGAATTGATACTTGGGTAAATTAGACTCCCAAAGACCTATTTTATCATCATGGTTTAGGTATTGGTCTCTGTACTGGTAGTACAGTTTGATAGGGGATTCAGGGACAAAGGTGTCCTTGATTTGGAAGTGTTTATCAGCCAGGGGAAGGTGATCCAAGTCTAGGTGAGGAGTGGAAATTGGCCTAACATCCATAGCAATTGGGGTTTTCATTCTTAGTTCTTGTGGATTTAAGAATTGGGAAAAATGGTTTTTCAGTTAATTAGGGCAACTGGGTTCCAATACAGAGTAGTTTTGGGTTACTTTGAACTTCTTTCAATTAGTCTTTTATTAATTCCAAGCAATGCAAGTAACTGGTTTAGATATGAGATAAGGTTTCCAGTGAATTTGGATAAAATACCTGGAATTTTTGGAATATTGACTCTGAACAAGTCGATGGGCGACTATGCACGGTTGCAAAAGATCTGTGTGAATTGGAGGGTGAACTGTGAGCTCAATGACTTCTTTAGGTTGGTGAATGGATGTAGGTTGGCAGTTGGATGTCGTGCAGTTGCGTGCATGAAGGTCTGGATCTTTAGTTTCGCGATAAAACAAGATTTATGAGGTGTTTTGGATTTATTAGCAAAGTCAATAATTGGCGGGTATTTCGGGAATAGTGGTGCTTTTAACATTTATTGGGGGTGACGTAATAGTTTTTGTGTGTAGCGGGAGGCGGTAAGCAGGTTTTTTCACACCGCTTATGAGCGCTGGGTGGTTTTGGGGGGATGCCGCCCAATTCCATTTAGCGGGCGATACGTAGCTACGGGGGCCCAAGGAAAAACAACCCATTTTGGGTGGGTAAAGTTAGGATTTTGGGCCCGTGCGAAATGGATTATGAACGTTGGATGTGGGCCTTCAGATCGGACGGTGATCATGCTGCGGAGTTGCACAGACGGTAGTGGGGGGCCCCAACGGGTAATTACACGCAGTGGTTTTAGTTTAATTCAGAGTTAAGGTGAGTTTAAATGCATTGGAAATGATATGATTGGTGGATAAACTTTAATTAATCGATGATCGATTAATTAATTTGATTTGTCGAGGCTTGGATTTATAAAGTTTATATTACAAACTTTGGGGACGGGATATTATTATTAAATGGATTTAATAAATACATATGGGAAAGGGTTATTTTCAAGATTTAATATAATAAAGTAAAGTTAGGAGTTAATGTGAAAAATGGATTTGCGCTAAGTTTAATGTATAGTTATAATTCATTTTCTTTTTATAAATACATTATAACTTAGGCTGAAGTGTTATTTTTGGGGGTTTTTTTGGAAAAGGGGTTTACATGGGGGTGATGGCTTTTCCTTAGGAAAAATGGTGTTTAATCTTAGGAAAAGGGATTTGTTTGGGAAAATGAGGGAGAGTGAAGGGGGGTAATGTTTGTGAGGGGAATTTTAGTACTTAGGACCTATAAGTCATTGGGCCAAGAGTCCAGTCCCTCCAAAAGTCAGAGAAATGCTCTCAACCCCTTTGACTTAAGATTTTGGGTACTTAAGACTTTTCATTGGAAATTAGCTAAGTGAAGGGTGAAATGAGTGAGGGAAATTAATCAATTGACTTTGTGAACTTGATGCATGTCCAATTGCGCATTCATACTTGAAATTTTCATGATGAGGGTGATAGAAATATGCTTTTGTCAAACAATCATCATAATTCTACAACCTTTCTTCTACTTACCCATCTACTCATCCTACCATTTTTACTTCTCTTTATTAGGGTGCACTTAAGCTGGCAAACCCTTATCAAAACATTTTTTGTCTCTTTTAGAATGGTATTCTAACTAAGTCTAACCTTATTACATCCAAGGGCTTAGATTAAACAGTTGAGCTCCTTTTATTCACTCTACCTAATCTAATTATCTGCCAAGATTACACTGTTTGGTCAGATTTTCATTCTCTAACTATAAGCATGAAATTGAAAACATGAAATAGCCAAGTTTAAACATTTTGACTATCATGGATTGTGGCATAAGTTACAAGCTGCACACAATCATTTATTTTGTACAAAAAGTAAATAGTAGTGGCATTTTGACTTGCACACTTTCATGGTCTTTTCTTTTTTGGGGTTCATATTTTTCATCTTTTTTGACCATTTTTATTCTTTTTGTCCTTTGATTTTTCTTTTAGGACATACCCTCTTTACATTTTTTTATTTTTTGAATATGTAAAACATTTGAAAAAAGCAAAGGTATGTACATGCTACAGGTTTAATCTCAGCCATTCAAAAATTATGACTCCTATTGGTATAGGAACCTAATAGTGGCTTTACTTGGGGATGGCATTTCCTGGTGAAATGTAAAGAACTTGTAGATCAATGGCCTTCTAAATTTCTGTGATGTTACTCTGCAACTTTTCCCTTTCACTTTTTTGCCTTATTGCTATTTATGACAGTAAAACTTTTGAAACTTAGGGCCTTCTCTTCGGGCTTCAACTCCAAAATTTACCATCCAATCAACTCTAAACTTTTGAAAAATAGAATATGTACAAGTGATTAGTGAAATTAGTAACTAGGTTCTATGTAGTGTTTAAGAATTCGACTATTAACTAGTCCTCCTTTTGCTGTTGTGCCATCCAATTCTCTGAAGAAAGAAAGCATTATTACCCTTAAAATCATAAATGATATATGGTCCTTTCCATAGGAAGTCAAACTTCCCATGTTTACCTTTATCCTCTCTTCTTGAATCCCATTTCAAAACTGTCTCCTAGGTAAAAATCTTCTACTTTAGTCCTTTTATCAAAAGCTTTCTTAATACTTTCTTGCACAACTTGGGATCTGATGTACACTTCTTCCCTGGTCTACTGTAAGTGAATTGTCTAGTTGATTCTCCTTTGAATATGATTTGGCTCAACCTGCACCTCTTGGAGTAACTTCATCACTGGTGTTCCCAAGGAATATGGGAAAACAGCTTCCATTCCATAAAATAATTGATAAAGACTGGTACCAATGGATTTCTTTGTGGTTAGCCTATCTTCCCACAAGGCATTTACTAGCTTCTTGTTCCATGTTTTCTTGTTATCCTCCAACAATTTTTTGATGATATTCACTAAAATCTTGTTGGAAGACTCTGCTAGTCCATTTCCTTGGGGATAATAAGTTGTGGAGTGACCCAGGATTATATGATACTTATTGCAGAAATCAATCATTCTCTTACATTTGAAGGTTGTTGCATTATCAATGATGATCTTGGTTGGGCACCCAAATCTAGATAGGATGTTGGATTCAAGGAAGGTTATTATAACAATATCAGTGGCTTGTCTTGAGGGTATGGCTTCTATCCACTTCGTGAAATAATCTGTAGTAGTGAGGATCCATCTGTGTTGGGTAGAGGAAGGTGGATGGATTTCACCAATGAAGTCAAGACCCCACTATTGAAATGGTGCTTCAGCAGATATTGATTTCAGGTGCAAGGGTAAAAGTTTTTTCTTTCCTTCAAAAATCTGACATTTATGACATGAGGTTACAAATTTCTTTACATCAGAAAACAGAGTGGGCCAATAAAAACTGGCTCTTAGAATCTTGTCAGCTGTGGTTTTCCAGTAAATATGTCCTCCACAGTCACCTGCATGAAATTCTTGTAACACCTTGTCAAATTCTTCTTTTAATAAACAGTTAAGAAGGATACCTTCATGATTCCTCCAAAATCGAGCATTGTCAATTATGCAAAACTTTAAAGATTTCATTTTTAAGAACCTATTTTTAGTCCTATATAATCCAGGAGGAACTTGTAAATTTTGTAAAACATATATAATGTCAGCATACCATTTTGATTCAATAAAGGCCTAGCTGATCAGTGGAGTCGCCATCTCCTCTCCATTATCCATTGCTGCAATAAAATTTATGTCTAAGGCCTGACAGTTTCATTCAGCCATGAGCTTTGCTAAACCTTGGCCTTCGATCAACTTTGTAGGTTTGATTTCTAGGTCATATTCTAATATAGTAGTTATCCACTTCCCTCTCTTTCCATCTAGACCATCCTGAGTTAGGATGTCTTTGACCACAGCATTAGGAACATAAGCTATTACATGAAAATATAAAATGTAAAATCCGAAATCTTTGATAGCTTTGACTAAAGCAAAAGCTTGCTTTTCCATTATATTATACTTTAAAGGGGCATCCCTCAGGGCTTTGCTGAAGAAGGCAATAGGTTGTTCAAAACCCTCATCATTCTTCTACAATAGGACTACAGCAATTGTGTGTTCTGAGGCAAAAGAAAATATAATGAAATCCCTATCAAACTTTGGACTGATCAAAACTAGTGTTTGTGTTAAGGCTAGCTTAATATCTTCAAAAGACCTTTTAGCCTCAACTGTCCACTTAATAGTCGAATCTTTCTTCAACATGTTATTTAATAATCTAATTAGTTCTGCTAAGTTAGAAATAAATCTTCTAAGAAAGTTTATTTTACCTAAAAAGGCTTGTAGTTCTTTGATGCTCCTAGGATGTTGTATCTGTAAGATGGCTTCAATTCTTGTTGGATCTATTCGGATACCATCTTTAGAGATTATGTGGCCTAACAGTTTTCCCTCTTCCAACCCAAATAGAGATTTTTTAGGATTCAAAGAAATTCCATACTTTCTACACTTGATGAAGACCTACCTTAGATGATCTAGGTGTTGTTAATCATATTTAGAGAATACAGTGATATCATCTAAGTATATTACTAGGAAGTCATGGATTTCCTTAGCAAAAGCTATATCCATCGTTGTTTGAAAAGTGGCCCTTGCATTCTTTAATCCAAAAGGCATCTTCACATACATGAATGTGCCCCAAGGAGTAGTGAATGTAGTTTTAGCCTGGTCATCTGGGTGGACTAAGATCTGATTATAACTAGAAAACCCATCCAACAATGAGATTCTGGTTGAACCTACTACCCACTGTAATATGTGATCCATCTTGGGGAGAGGGTAGTTTTCGTTGAGTGAAACTTTATTGAGATTCCTAAGGTCAACACATAGTCTAATTTCACCAGTTTTCTTTCCCGTGGGCACCAAATTTGAAACCCAATCAGAGAATCTAATTGGTACTATGATCTTGGATTCATACATTCTTCTGATTTCCTTTTCAATAGAACGCAATAGAATGGGATTAATCCTTCTAAGCTTCTGTCTAAATGGTTTCTGGTTTTCTTTCAAGGGGATGGTATGTTGTATTATGTTGGTGTCATAGGACTTGAGGTCCTCATAACTCCAAGCAAAAACATCTTGGAATTCCTTTAGCAGTTCTATGTATTTCACTTTTTCAGTAGGAGGTAAAGACTTTGAAAGTTGATCTAAAATGGTTGAAAGTGCATATTATGATCACAAGGGACAATATATAGAAGATATGGATGAAGAATTAGTCAAAAAAAGTCCAGGGAGAAAACCCTATGTGAATAACAACCCTCATTATTAATAAAGTGTTAAACTTCTTGGAGTAGGAGACAGACAATAGAAAAAAGAAGAAACCCTACATCACACCAATTTCATAAAAGGGGAACTCAACATAAAAAAGTAACTCAATATTGGTGAAAAATATCATGCTAAAGGGAAGTTTGTACAATCAATTCTCCATTCTATCAAAAATACCTACACAACCAGTTATACATTTCCTCAATAGAAATAAAAGTCGAGCCGATATATTATTGACTAAGGAATTGCCACATTGCTCACCACACATAAACAAGACAAAAATCAGTGAATGTTAGGATCTAAAACTACTTGGTCAACATGTTCCAGCTTCATTAGTATTCCCAAGGTGTTAGTTTCTAGTTTCAACTTCAACATTAGTAGCACCAACACCAACTTCCATAGAAAAATAAGTACACAATAATTAAAAAATAAAGAAATGAAATTATCAATATTATACTCTCTAAAATTGCTTATGGATTCATCCTTCTTTACAAAAATCTTCTCATTGTAATCCATATCTCCCACTTGTTCAAGATGAGAAAGGAACTCATTTTGAGGGACATGATGGAGGCTTTAGTTGACTTAGTTGACTAGAGCTAACATTTGGACCTTGTTGATAATATAGTTGAACAGTTAGTCAACCGACCTTGTAAACTAATTCAACAACCAAGTCAATTTGTAAGTGAGTGAGCATACTTGGGTATTTATGCCATTACAACTACCTGGTAACTAAAAGCATAGGATATAAATAAACATGATTTAGTAGAGAGGGGAATTACTTTGTAACAATTGTGTTACATTAATATAAAGTCCCTATTTTATGATCTCCCACTACTTCAATTATTCATCTCTTCTCCCATCTATCTATATCTAGATGTATTTATATATGTCTATTACTTGAATGGTTCATTGCTACTAACTCTATTCAATTCCCTCGATTACAATAGTTATATATTTTCAAATAATAATATTTGTTTGAGCATTTTTTGTATGCAACATCTTAGAAGTTTCTAAAAAATATAACTTACAAATATTTGTTGATTTTTTCTACTTTTCATACCTTCAATTTTTTAACTGATACTTGCAAAATCACTACAAATCTATTGAGTTAATATAAGATTTTTATCTATGAAGAAAAAGTTAAACACTTTGGAAATATTAAGGCTTACTATGGACTTGTTGCACCTAACACTTGAGCTTTTAGAGCCAAGCATTTTTCTTGTAATGTAAAATGTTAAGAAACCAGTGATAACGTGTTTCCCAACAAAATGCATTAATATTAATGTGATATTATAATTTTATTATTTTTTCTGAGTTATTAACGATAACGATGAATAAATTATTGATGCCATATCTCCCTCTCTCTCTCTCTCTCTCTCTCTCTATATATATATATATATATATAGAGAGAGAGAGAGAGAGAGAGAGAGAGAGAGAGAGGTTGTTTGGATTATTTTTTTTTTAGAGAAACTAGCCACTCACAAGATCAAAGTTTCACCCCTACGTCTATTTAGAATTTGGATTGATTAAAAGAAAGGAAAGATCATAAAATAGCTTTTAACATATTGCTATATATATATATATATATATATATATATATATATATATATATATATATATATATATATATATATATATATATATATATATATATATATATATATATATATAGATATATATATATATAATTTTGGATAAACAATAAAGAAAGAGAAATTAAACCCTAACTAGCATGTTGAGACTATAGTGGTTGATGGTGTTTTTCTATCCTAGGGTCCTCAACATCAATATTAGGTGCACAGTAGTCAATTTGTAGGTCAAGCAGATGGTCCTTCTATTCCATGATGATGGGATTGGTAGCACTTCCCCCACCTAGTTTCTTCCTAGTTTTATTTTTTAACTCCATTTGTGGATGGTGTTATTGAAATTCTAGTAGCATATACTTCTATGCACATTAGCTCAAATTTCCCTGAAATATTCTTAATGCATGTATTATGTCTTCATTGAGAGCTTGAGATTTTTCGATTACCTAGGTTATAGTGGAATTTTTCATCCAAAATTTCTTTGCAAGCCCATATAGCTTTGTATCTCGAGTTATTAAGTAGATGAGGTCTAATTCCCAACCTTTTCCCCATCTAAAATGTGGTCCTCTAATATTCAACATACCTAGTCCCCTATATACGTTATTAACAGTTAGATGTACTAAAATTTTCCTTTTGAATATCATTATAAGATCTGATATCAATCTGTAACATCCACACCACACCCAAACTCAAGTGTTACCTTAAGGAAGTGAGGTTATAAAATTTTCATGTTTATTTCTTAGATTGAACCTAATTTATGAGGCTTCCATTTCCTTTTTCTCATGAAAATATTTTGGTGATATAATTTTTATCAAAATCTAAGCTTGAATCACTAAGATATGTTCCTTTCAAGATTTCAAAATTTGTTCCATGTCAGGATTACTGTATAGCTAACACATTATGTATGACATGGCAACAAGTTCCATGTGTCATCATGTGAGTGGTGCCACGCCTACCATGTTCAATTATACAATTTGGCTTTAGAAATTGACTTCAACCAAGTACACCTCTATAGACTTTATTAGTCAAATCACTATGTGGAGGGGGTTCCCTTGTCGCACAAGGAAGGGAGTCTCATACACTAACTTGGTGTCTAGTTTGGCCATGACTATACATACATACATACATACATATATCTATATATATATATATATATATATATATATATATATATATATATATATATATATATATATATATATATATTCCAAATAATAAAAGTACATATATGTAACATGCCTATAAACCAACCCACATGAAATTAAAACTCACATGGGAATAAAACCCACATGCAAAATTCCATAGTACTAATGATTTCTTCTACCATTGGTGAAATCCAAAAATTTTCCACCTATAAAACCTAAAAAGTTTCCCCAATTTCAAATGTCATAAATATCTAGCCCTTTCATTGATTGCTACTAGGGTAGAAACTCGAACATTTCCTCTGATCATTTATTGGGTAAGAACACCAACCTTTCCCCAATAATCTAAGAATGGAATTTGTCCATGTGAAAACTTAAACATTTTCCTCGATCACTGATCATTCGAATTTATTCACTTGAAAACTTAAAATTTTTACAAAATCACTAAAAAATGGAATTTTTCCAAGTGAAAACTTAAGGGCCCTTTCCTTGGTCACTAGAAATAAGATTTTTTCCATGTAAAATCTTAAACCTTTTCCCTAGTCATAAGAAAATGGAATTTGTCCATGCTGTGCAAATCAATCCACAAGGAAATTTTAAAAAACATTAGGGGAATAAAATTCCATGGAAGAACTTATCTAAATCCCATGAAAACCCATCCTTCGCATTGAAACTCCATAATTTTGGAGGTGGATAAAATATTTACCCAAAGTGGCTAAGCTCCATTATATGAAAAACCTTACATGCACATTTTTTATTTTTTCTACATAAATTATTAGTTCTTCAAATTATCACCATAACCAAAATATAACCCTAGTTATCCATTTATCGTCACACTTAGGGAAACCATACCAATGACGAAATATAAGGTTTTGGTCCTATAATAAATAGAGATTAAACATATACAAAACTATTGATCTAGGATGCGTTGAGTATTGAGCATAGCTATTCTATATAACAATGTACAAAAATGGATTAGATACATCATATTAAACCATTAAAAACTAACAAAAGCTAAAGAACTGATTGATCTACAGGGAGTAAGACTAACAAGATAACATAATATGTTTCCCATTGAAGCACATTAGGAGGAAGTGGACAAGTTGATCAAATTTGTTGGGTGCCCGAAGAGGCTAGGCCTTTCCCATGAACCAATAGGGCTTCAATATGCTCCAATAAAAGAGCCAGATCATGATGATCATCCTGCAAGTCATCCATCTATAGAAAAATCTCTTGTTTTCGATGTGCCTCTCAAGGATGACTTTACCCAAAATGGTTATCATGTGACAATAAATTTAGATAGTATGTAAGTAAAGGTTTTGTCAACTTGTAGTGTGGCTCATATCTAGAACCTGTTAGCCTTAGAAGCCACAAGTTCATCATCCATGAATTCATCCCTTTCAACTAAAACTTCTGCGGATACTTTCTAAATTTCCTCTTGGATTTCAAGTGGGGTGTGGAGGTAAAGGAGACGAGCTATGTATGCACCTAAAGGTGAACCTAAGCACTTCCTTCAACTCTTTTTAAGGATCCTTTATATCTATGAGCTCATTTACTAGGCATGGCAGAAGGGAAAAAGAGTTGTAGTTCAAAACAATGAAAGAGTAGAAAAGAAGAGTAAGAATAGTTAAGGGAGAAACTAAGGCAGATCAATTAACATAAAACAAATATAGGAAGGTTCCAAAAAGAGTGAAATGCCTTGAAAAGAGAACTAGTAAAAAACAAGGGGTTAAGCATAGATTACCAAGAAATTAAAAAAAGATCACCACCAAACCAAGAGAGACAACAAGAATGGAAAAGAACAATGTTGAATACATGTAGCCTAATGTGATTGATAGGAGGTGGGCTCACTTCATTGCATATTTCAACCAATATTGACCCAAAACTTATACACATCCATCCAATCATGCCAACCAATGACACAACCTCCTTCCACAACCATGCCTCCAAACTAACTTTCCATTCAAACAAATGTGGAGATTCAAGCATAATGGGGCAGGTCAAGTCAAAAGGCCTTGATCCTCCTCCCTGAGAAAGATGAAGATAACACTTATTGGAATTAAAGAACCCCATTAAGTAGTGAAGTTCCTTAAGAAAAATCTTGCTCCCAATGCAATTAAGACATGAATGGTAATATCACAATCTCCCTCATAATTCATTGTTGTAAAATTGTCAAGATTCTTCCTTAGATTGCCACCTTAAGTCATTAATTTTGTCATATTTTTGTGAGTGCATGTATCATCATAAATTCATGCAAGGGACGGTTGGTGGAGAGAAGAAACCATGCCTCCCCCTCGATTGAGTAGGGTGATAGTAGTGGTGCCATCCCCTCCGACATTTGGCCAATGTTCTTGACCCCATTCGAGAAGACCTTGCATGTAAGTTTACATATTCATGAATAATCAATATATGCGTCTCACTTCTAAAGAGTAAGACAAATTAGAAATTCCTTACATTCAAGTAAATAAGCATATTTACCAATAATTACTCCCCATAAATGTTTTTATAAATCCTTCCATAGAAATAGGTAAAATCAATTTGTACATAATTATTAATATGTAAATAATACATGTGTTATACATACATACATGCATCCATGCATACATACATGCATGCATGCATGCATGCATACACACACACACACACACACACACACACACACACACACACACACACACACACACACACACACACACACACACACACACACACACACACACACACACACACACACACACACACACACACACACACACACACACACACACACACACACACATAAATGAATTTTCATCTCAGAAGATTAAACATTACAAAATTCACTCACCCTCGGTAATACTAAAATTCTCACCATGATTTACCATCCACTGTTACTTGTGGATATGCCAGAACAATTTTTCTATGGACATAGTGGTCATTGATCTCCAAAGTCCATGAACCACATCCCGAAAACACTTTTGAATTTTCATGAAAAAAATATATGTAGTTAATGTATGGATGTATTTATGCTATACTATATACATGCATCTATATATATATTTATGGTTATATTTATTTGAATTATCTCTTCCTCCCTATGCATAATCAATAACTTAGGCCAAACTAGACATAGGTCTTACCATATAAATGAGATAGAGGAAATCATAAAGTGACAAGATTACATTCCTTAATATCATTATAATTATGTTTTAACAAGTGAATTGAGTTGAGGAATAAGACTAGTTTTGTCCTTTGATAGCAATGGATAGGCGAAAAGGTAAACTAGATGCCAAAACATAGTGTAGAAAATTATAGTTGTAGACGCTACGAAGTGATTTTGTAGCACTCTAAAACAAACTTTCTTTTTGAACTTTATGGAAGGTGAAGCGACTCACCTTCTGTAAAATCGATTCTCCATGCTCTAACTCATCTCCCAACTCAAATAATTTTCTCCTCTCGCCTCTTGTTGTAAGGGATTCTCCCTCACTCAAGTTATTTGCCCGAGTTCCAATCGAAGGAACGAGTCATTACCTTGCATAATTGATTTTTTTTCAGAAGAAATCACATTGGATTGAATGGCCGACGTGTTTCGAACTAGCAAGTGTGGTTCATCACCGAGACAAGATGAAGAAACAGATCATGGTATCAGGTTAAATAGAAAGACATACCTTCTAATAGCTATAAAGAAATGGAAACAAATAAAACGAACACATTTGACTAGGTAAAAATAGGGGATGAATTAATTTAATTATAAGTTAAATAATTAATTTAATTTAATATAACTAAATATTAATATTATTTTTATTAATCTTAAACTAATTAAAATTGAAGATTGAAAAAGGTAAATCTATTAGTTATGATTTTAATAATTAAATATGTAAAAAACATAAATTGAAATCCTAGAAATTGATTTTTTCCTGAAAAAACAAAGGTGCTACAAAATAGTTTGAAGGTTATAGTAAATGGAACATGCATAGATAACCAAAGCTCAAAGTCAAATTTTGATGGGCATATACCAATTCTGAAATGGTCACAACAAATTATGAAACTTAATGCACCAACAATTTGATTAGGGCCAGAGGGGAGGAAAACACAGATTTTTGAATAATGCATTGTTGTAAAAAAATTCTTTCATTCACCTCAACATACATACTCGGAGGAAAGAGAAGAGCTACTCATCCTCCCATTCGATGCCCCTTTTATTCACAAACTTCAACAAATGGTTTGTTTCCTCTTCTCTCTAAATGAGGGAAGCATAAAATACACTTTATGAGCTAAATATTAAAATAAGAAATAACTTTGAAATTTGTAGACTCTTCAACTTACTCCTATCCTACACTTAAATTAAATATTCAGAATTCTAACAAAAACAACAAAATTATTTTCTAGCATTAACATGTGGCAAATCCACCACATTGTTAAGGTCTGTTCACTCTCTTCATCTCAAGCTCAGTCTAATGCACCTGCACCAGACTCCCAAGGAAGGAAAATTCATGAGACCTTACTCATAAGGTCCTATATAGAGAAACCAACTTTCTATAGAGCTGCAGCATTCATCCATGTAGAATCCTCCATCAGATAGTCCTTCACTTCACCAAAAACTCGAGATAATCTTTCCCCTTGGTGTGCTTTGCAACTATGGTGTCTGCAATTCTTTCAACCTCCATACCCTATGTTATATGCATCTTCTTGATCCAGCTCTATTCACTGACTTCTCCATGGGAATAATTTGTTGTAGATACACCTTCATCACCATCTTGATAGGGATACAAATCAACCACATTGAAAATAGGTGAGATACCTATACCCATAGTTAGATCCAATTCATAAGCATTTAAAAAAAAAAAATCTAAGTATTCTGCAAGGTCCTATTTTCTTCATCTTGAGTTTGTTATATTCTCCTCTTGAGAACCTCCCCTTTCTCAGGGGGTCTAAGACCATGTCCCCTACCTCAAACTTTACCTCTCTTCTTCTTAAGTATACTCTTTGTTTATGCTTGTGGCTACTTTCGTGTAGCTTTTGTTTTATCTCCTCATGTAAATCACTCATTGATCATGCGAAACCCTTCCCATCAATAATCCTCTTCTCAATTTTTCCCAAATCTCTTAGTTCACAAACTCCTCCAAGATGCATTCCATACAAGATATGAAACAAACTCTTCATTGTGCTCCTATTTGGTGAATCATTGTATGCAAACTCAGCTTGAGCTAGCACACGATCCCACTTCTTGATATGCTCACCACAAGGCTCCTCAAAATGTTTTCGAGACTCATATTCACCACTTCAGTTTGTCCATCAGATTGTGGATGATAGGCTAAACTGAAGTTCAAATTTGTTCCAAGCTTCTTCCACAAGGTCCTCCAAAAATTCCCTATGAAGCTCCTGTCCCTATCAGATATTATACTCTTTAGAAAGCCATGCAATTGGACAATCTCATTGAAAATCAAATGAGACACATGTGTAGCATCACTAGTCTTGCAACATGGTATAAAATGAGCCATATTGGTAAATGTGTCCACAAATATAAGTATGGATTCCTTACCACATTGCACCCATGGTAAACCCAAAACAAATTCCATACTCACCGAGTGCCATGGCCTATTGGGAATGGGAAAAAGAGTATATAGTCTAACATTTTGACTCCTCCCTTTACCTCTCTGGTAATTTCTTCCTCCTCTAGAGTGACCTTTCTCTTGTTGTCTTTGTTGCCTTGGGTTAATTGCATCATTCTTTTGAGTTGATCTTTTCCCCTTTCCAACTATCTGTCATTTTCCTCTAGGAAAACCATGTCCTCTACTTGAATTATTCTTCCTTGTTATCCTCTCTTCCACCTTCAAGGAAAACTGATATTCTTCTTCCATCGTCCTAGGATAAAGCATGTTTATTTCATCATGAATCTCCAATTTGGAAACATTGATGTACCTTGTTGTTTGGTTTGGGGTGTCTTCTACATAACCTACCCTCAAATTCAACTTGTAAAACTCCTCAATATACTTTATGACTGCCATCAAAATTTTCTTGAGGTTATGCACCTTCCTATAGAAGGATAGGTGATAGTCTTTCAAAATAATTTTCCCCTTCATCTTCACTACCATCCTGTCCCAACTCTTTATCAATGGTTTCCCCTATTTTCTCTTTTCAGCCTGCACATTGTCCCACCACAATGAAACATGGCCTTTAAATCTAGTTACAACAAATTTTACCCTCTTGTCTTCTTCAATCTCCTCATACTTATCTACTTCATTTATCCAATCCATCAAATTATCGACTACCAGGCTGCCATCATAGGTAGACAATTTATGTTTTGGTCTTGAACATGAGCTTAACACTGACCTCAAAAGTTTAACTTCTAGAGCTTCATCCACAAGTGCTTTTTTTTCCTCCAACTTGCGGTCATCTAAAGCCTCAGGGTCTCACTGCTTGCCTATCTTCGTGCCCTCTAAATGAACTTGGTGCCTATGTATGTCTTCTTGGAGTTCTGCATTAGCTACATGTATCCCTCCTTGACCTCATGCTCTTCTTGCTCACATGGCCATCTCCCTATGCCATAGAGAAAAACACCAAGGTTATACATGGCTATGATACCACAAAATGATAACAATGGATAAGACAAAAGGAAAAATAGACGCCAAAATGCAACATAGAAAATTTTGGTTATCATTTCATAGCGATCTTTTAAAAATTTGCAACCACTATGAAATGATTTCATAGCGCTCTAAAAAAACTCTATTTTCAAACTTTAGGTAAAGTGAAGTGACTCACCCTTTGAAAAATCGATTTGCCATGGTCTAACTCCTCTCCCAACTCAGGGAATGTTCTCCTCCCGCCTCTCCTCGTCAAGTATTCTCCCTCACTCAAGTTAATGGCCTAAGTTCCAATCGAAGGAATGAGAATTAAGGGAATTTTGAGGTCTAAAATGGGCCTCCTAAGAAAAATGTACAAGCAAAATAGACTTTATAAGAACCAATAGGATTCAAGATGATGATGTCAACCATGGGGATTCACCATTTTTGGATTAAAAAGCTAAAAATATTAAAAAATAATAAAATAATAAAATTACTTTTTCAACTCATATTTTCAAATTATCTCCCTTATGTTTTACTCAAATTTTGAATGGGGTTACTCGTTGGATGAAAAATTTAATTCCTCATCCAAGGAGTACCCATGTTGCATACTTTAGATTGACCCGGCCACATGAAAAATGAGAAATACATGAAAAAATGTTATTGCAATCACATTTTTCATGTATTTCTCAGTTTTCGTGCAGTACGGTCCATCAAAAGTATGAAACATGGGAACTCCTTGGATGAGGAATCGAATCTTGCATCCAACGAGTGTTTCTGTTTGAAATTTGAGTAAACCCATAGGGAGATAAGTTGAAAATACGAGTTGAAAAAATAGTTTTTTTCTTTTTTCCCTCTAAAATTTGATGATGCAATCTAATCTTATTTTATTATTTACACTATTAAATTATAATTCCTTAGAAGGGCCATTCTAAACCTCAAAAATCCCCTAATGTCACTTCCCATAAAACAGAGGCATTACAAAATAGTTTGAAGGTTATAGTAAATGGAACACGCATAGCTAACCACAACTCAAAGTCGAATTTTGACAGGCATATAACAATTTTGAAATGGTCACAACAAATTATGAAACTTAATTAAATGCACTCACAACTCGATTATGACCAGAGGGGAGAAAAACATAGATTTATGAATAATAAAAATTGTAAAAACTTTCTTTCATTCACCTTAGAATACATATTCATAGGTATGAGAAGATCTACCCCTCCTCCAATTTGATGCCTCTTTTATTCACAAACTTTAGAAAATGGTTTGTTTCCTCTTCTCTCCAAATGAGGGAAGCTGAAAAGAAACTTTATGAGCTAATTATTAAAATCAGAAATAAATCCTCAATTTCTAGACTCTTCAACTTACTCCAATCCTACACTTACATTAATTATTCAGAATTCCAATAAAAACAATAACAAAAAAATTCTAACTTTAACATGACATGGCCAGTCCACCAAATTGTTAAGATTTGCTCACTCTCTTCATCTTGAGCTCAGTCTAATACACCTTCATCATCCTTGGTTAACAAATTATCAGTGATAATTGTTACTTTATCTCAAATGATATAATTTAAGACTTTTCAAAATAACATAACATATAAAATATAAAGGAAAATGTATTGTTCTAATTCATTTCAAGATACAAATTTATTTCAATACCTTTTTGTTTAAATGTCTCCTTAATTATGCACCAACTCTCTGTTTAATTCAAGGGATTTCTTAAAACTTTCTCACCATAACTAAGAGCCAAATGCTAACTATATATTATTCTTTCATGGTTTATCTTTCATAATGAAAATTCCATTCTTCACTTTAGATGTTCTATGAAGACTTATAACACTTCATCTTCATTTCCAATTCAAGGATTCAATCAAGGAGGGAACTATGATTCATAGGAAATGAGCCTTAAGCTGAAATCCTAAATAAGAAAATTGCATACAACCAAGGAAGTCACAATTACAACATCTTAAGATTACATATAAATAGCTATTGCATCATCTATGCACCATCATGCCCATAAGCCAATATTTTTAGCAAGCATACATAAGAGACCAAATACATAGTGATAATAATATTCAACATATTAATCCTCTTAAGTACTAGAAACTAATCCCATAACTATATATATATATATATATATATATATATATATATATGTATATATATATATATATATATATATATATATATATATATATATATATATATATATGTATATATATATGTATATATATATGTATATATATATATATGTGTATATATATATGTATATATATATGTATATATATATATATACACACACATATATAGATATATATATATATACATATATATATATATATATGTATATATATATATATCTATATATGTGTGTGTGTATATATATATATATATATATATATATATATATATATATATATATATATATATATATATATATATATATAGATATATATATATATATATATGATAGTTTAGCGTATGTACCACATTCTAGATCCCATACAAGAAAAGGCCAGTTTTTTTATTTATTATTTAACAACATCATTTAAGGAGAAAATGAATAGTAGTCATATGAATAGAGGAAAGACTCATATAAAGTTTCAAGATCATAATCAATATGGGATGGATCCTTTTCCTCTCAACCATAGGCTTAGTTGCACCACTTATATCTATAGATGGACACTGCTATATAGACCATGATACCACAAGGGGAAACTTGCAACACTTATAAAATTATGATGGGTCAAGTAAAATTTCCTTCAAAAATACAAGGCCATCAAAGAAATCATATTCGTTTTCACCCTTATGTCTCCACAAATTCTAGATTCCTCTCTACTGGATAGCATAGAAATACAAAAACCCCTTCACCAATCTATAATCCCTTATTGATTTTCATTCTCATCACTTCTCATGCTCACCCAACACACATTAGTTCATGACCCCCAATACTTAGCTATCTTCTAGTGCTTCTTAGTGAGTATCTTTTATATAAAATTCAATTTCAAAGTTCCCAAAACACACAAAGATTGTTCCAATCTATGATTAGCACCTTTTTGGGTTTGTTTGGGCAACCAAAACATTGTATAAACATTGATAATGCTTTAGCATATTTTCTAGATGGGAATCACAACATTCTACTTGTGAAATTGCTATTCTAGGCACTTGTGTTCCTTTTCTCTCTCCCTCTATGGATGAACCTCTCGAGGGATGTCTACTCCACATGCTTTCTCCCATTTTACCACATTGTTTTTGGGTCAAATCTCAAATTTTAATATGCGTGTTTTCCCATGTTTCCTAATAAAATCTAAGATTACTCCACAACCAATAGTTAACACCAATAAATGAGTTGGGTGGCTTCTTCATCTATTCAACACCTCATTCAATGATCTATGGGTTAGTGGTAAATTTGAGTTCAAATTTTTTCATAGATATGTTGGGTGAGGTTTTCTGGAAATAATTGGTATGGTTAATTTTTTGTAAATCCCTCACTAGTTCCCACTTATGATATCGTAGTTCGTATCAGTGCTCACATTCCTAGTCAACTACTCAATTTTTCTAATTCTCATAGGAATATTTAAATAGACATAATTTTTAATCCTTCATATTTTTCATCTAGATGACAACATTTAAATGTCAGTACGAGCAATAACAACATAATTAGTTACATAAGTCTTCGTGTTCAAAATGGGTTGTTATAATCCCAACCCCCTTAAGGGTGCATCATCCTTAATGTTCTACTATGTACAATAATATATGATGTACTAAACAAAAAATGATATGCCACTCTCATGGCATCCTCCAATTCTCACGTAGCCTTGTCTTTCCTAAAGTGCTTCCACTATACCTTAGCCTATGTGGTGGCTTGGTTTTAGAGTAACATCTCCTTCATATCTAGTATGCATTAGGGTGAATGCATGAAGATGGCTTACACTTTTGGGCTAAATGTGGTGATGAAATTTCAAGTTTTGCCTATTTTATTGAATTGAAGCCCTCAAAATGCATATAAGCATTATGAATTTTGATTTAGAGTAAAAATACAATATGTGAAGAATTATGTTATGTCCTAATGATATTTTTGCACATCTTAAGAGGTATGCATGTGTTCACATAGCATCACTTAGTATAAAATGTGTGTGTGTGTGTGTGTGTGTGTGTGTGTGTGTGTGTGTGTGTGTGTGTGTATATCAGCATGATCTACATGGAGAGAACTAGATTTTCATATTAATTTTTTCTTATGCAAAATTATATTTTTTATTATTTTTTGAAGTTGGAAAAGTAATATTTCAATTGAATTTTGGAGACATGCATTCGCGTAAAAAAAAATTCAACTCTTTAAATAAATTGAAAACCCAAGAGTACCCTTTTCAAGAGGACTCCTAAACAAAGATAGTGGTATTTTTTAAATTTTTTTCTTTGGGTATATTTTATGTTATTGATTTTTTACTCAACCCATTTAAAACTATCTAAAAAAATTATAATAATTATGTTTAAAATAAATTAGATGAAAAATATCATATGAATTCAAAAGTGTCAAACTCATATGCCATTGGATAGAGAATTCTTTCATGAATCTAGGATGATCAACTCCGCCACTTAAGGACAAATCCTGCCCTAAATCTGCTAAGGTACAAAATGGTCTTGCAGAGAAATGTGTAGAAGGGGTGCTAAAGATGTGATTTTTAGGACCTCATGGGCTTGATCAAGTACTCAAAACACTTGATCGAGAGCTTGATTTTTAAATCCAAATACATCTATCAAGGGTTTAAGAAACCCATGACCGAGCCCTTAACTTGGTTAAATAAAGGCTTGATCCAGCTTTAAATCTCGATCTAGCTTTACGACTCAGCTAGCTTTAAGGCTCAATCTAGATTTAAGGCTAGATATATCCTATAACTAGATCTAGACTTAAGGCTAGATCTAGCTTTAAGGCTTGATGAAGCCACATTTTTGAATTCCATGCCTAGGTTGTATTGGCAGGAAATTTCAAAAACATGGCTCGATCAAGCCACTGGCTTAAGCAAGCTCCTAGACAACCTTGGATTACATTTTTTAAGCCCTTACACAACTTTATTGAGGGCTCAAATATTGCTTGACCGAGTCCTTAAAATGGCTCGATCAAGTTGTTGTTTTTCACCTAAAACGTGCCCTCTGTTGTGAAAATGTGTAACCCAGATCCATGCGCTCACCCATTAAAGCTCTATATAGAATTATCTTTCAATTTCCAGATGGATCACAACCCACTCAATGATATTATTAAAATCATGCACATATTTCCTAATCAAGGGTACATGCGAAACATTATGAGCTTTCATGGTATGAGGTGAGACAACCATGTGTGCCACTAGTCCCATTATCTCTGAAATATTGGAAAGTAAACTTGGTACAAGTTCCCATCCTTAAGTAACTTCTTTTATCATTGATACTAACTTAAACATGATATTCTACTTTGAACTCCTTATGAGCCTTGTTATTGTCAACCTAGATATTTTGTTGATCTTGTGATATTTTCATGTTTTGTTTGATCTTAGCCACTTCTTGTTCCATTTCTTTTAGGATGTCTAGTCCGAGTGTAAATGATTCAATAGATTATGCCATTTGATCATAATATTACTTCTACCACATAAATTACTCAAAGGGACTCATTTTCAATGACTACTAGTAACTATTGTTATAGGAAAATGGGTGAGTACTCTTCCTATTTGTTAGACTGATGCATAACATGCATACATAACATATATTCTATCATCTTGTTTACTCTCTTCATCTATTCATCTATCTAAGTATCGTAGGTAGTGCTAAAAGCTAATTGGTTTGCAAAGCATACAAATAAAGGCATTCCAACATTTTCATTTAAATTTTGAATCTCTGTCCAATATAACTGCCATGGTTGTCTCGTGTAGTCTGAAAAATTCTTTCATGAAAATTAAAAAAAAAAATGAAAATTGATTTGTAGATGGATTTCATAAGAAAGAAGTGAGTTACCTTGATCAACTTATCTACCACCAACATGACTGCATCATGCTACTTGATTGTTGTTGGAAACTCCATGGCAATGTCCTAGTTATGACTTTCCACATCCATTCTATGATATGTATTGGCTACAACACCCTTGTTGAGTGATTATGCTTGGTCTTATGCTACTGACATGCTAAGCATTTAACAATGTACTATGTAATCTTTATACTCATCCTAGGCAAATAATATATCCTGATTATTATCACCATTGTCATTTTGTAATAGCCCAATTGATGTGAGAAAGGTACCTTATGGAATTTATCATTATAAGCCTCTTCAATTCCCCAAAATATAGTGTGCATAATGTATCCTTCTACATCATCAAATTATCTATTGTTAGTAGATGCCATTCAAACTTTTACCCCTTACCCCTTAGGCTCTTGTACCAAGCATTCCTTTATATGTTTAAAGTGTTTATTATTTTGTAGGGAATCTATGATCATACCCTTTATAGCTAACTCACACACTATTTTTTGCTAAGTGTATTATTTACATACTTTGAGTAAGTGCATATATTATCCAATTGTATTTCCCTTTAATATGTCATATTTCAAAATTGAATTCATTAATAAGCATCTAACACCTAGAATTTATGGTATTCAAGTAAGGCTAATAAAATAAGTATTTTAACCCACTATGGTCCACCATTAACACAAACCTTCTTCCAAGTAAATAGCCCCACTATATTTTTAAAGCATGAACAACACCAACGTTATGTCACACATAACATACTTCCTTTCATGCACATTGAGCTTTATGGTTTCATAATGGGCCACATGACCATCCTACATGAGGTCCCACAAAATTCTTCTTTACAAACAACTATGTGAACTAAGAAATTTGTTTCCAGATATGTAATCTTCAAGTTAGGTGCATTAGTCAAAATATGCTTCACCTACTTCACACTTAGTTGACCATACAAATCTCACTCTCTTTTTTATAACAAAGTGATTCAATGGCTAGTCTACGAAAATATTTGTATGAACCTCTTGTAGTATTTGGCCCATCCCATGAATGACATTATTTTTATATATTTCAAGGTGCAATCCAATTCATGATTTCCTCGACCTTCTTTGAGTGTATTACAACCCCTTCTTTTGAGATAGCATGACACAGGTAATGGATTAACCTTTGAAAAAAATCACGCTTATTATACTTGGCATACATTTAATGTTATAATACTTGAAACACTAACTAAAGGTGCTCCTCATGCTCTTCATTTTTATCACTATTCGTAGTAATCTATATGAAATATATAGTAACTGATACTTTATTAGATAAATATTTGTTTTTGATTCTCTATTTATTATTATTATCTATTTTATGCTTATTACTTTTAACTTTAATGAAGATGTGGTAAACTACAAACCCAACTTTATATTAACACTTATGTAAATCTATGTTAACATCAGACTTGTGATGCTATTAAAGGTATCAAGTTCCTTATGGTCCATACCTTTATTTACTTTTTTCAATTTTAAAAATTCACATTATGGAACAAGATAACCCTCTTTATTCATGAAAAAACATGGTCAGTTTCTCTATATATACCCTATATCACTACATATTAAATACTAATATAACTACAAATATCCCTTACACTAAAAATCTTTTTATTTTAAATTATATATATATGTTAAATATTTTATTTAAAGCTTATATTAAAATATTTTTTAGTTGTTATATTTTTTTAATTATAAATATCAGCTTCATACTAAATAAATTACACATTTTTAAAAGAAATATAGAAAATTTTACTTTTATTTATATACATACAAATATTTTAATTGAAATAAATATTAAAATATTTCATTTAGTATGAATATCTTTATAACTAGAAATTACACAATCAACTATATAAAACTTATACATCTTTAACATAATAAAATTAAACTTCATTTACAAAAAGAAGATACCATACTTCATTCAATCCCATACAGTCAACTTTCAGTCAACATCAGAAATTAAAATTGGTTCATGCTTGTCCGCATCAAAACGGTTGTGTCCTTGTGAATCCTTTAATGTTTTTGGATTTAAATGAATGTTTTTCTTGTGGATTCCTTCGAGCTTTTGTCTTCTTCATTCTCCTAATGCTCCTATCTTCACAATGTTGTGCATTAAATAAAATATTCCACTCCGCACTATATTAAAAGATGATGGTAACCTACACCTAACCTCCATCGTTTTCATGCGGTAGGTGGCATAGAAACACAAAACAAAAATTGTTATGAATTTGTACATTATAATGTAATAATCGATTTTATAATGTTGTCTTTTTATAATTCTAATTTTATATAAAAGTTAATTTTTTATTTTTTTTTCTCAATCCCAAAGTATCCATCCCCATCAACATTACATTACATTACATATTTATTTATTTACCAGATTTACAAGGTTAACTGTACGTGATAACAGACGTACATAAATACATAATCATTTAAATTCAAGTCCTCTGCTTTTCACCACCTCATGACAATTTAGGTAAAGTCTATCATGCGTTTCTTTTCATAATGTAACATGCACCTTCCCACTAAAATTATCATTTCAACGTTCTTTATTTAATTTTACAATACATAACATATGGAGGGACTTACAGCCACTGTGTAGATTTTAATTTCATAGGGAAAACAACTTAATTGAAGGAGAAGATTAATACACCGTATAAAAATCTTAGTTTAAAATTAATAATTTTTATTTACTTTTGTTGTCTCAGGATGACGATTCTTTTCAAATTAAGCACTTTTATTCAGAACTGAATTTTAAACTTAGTATGACATCAATTTCAATTTTATAGATTTTGAAACGTATGGATATTAAAATGCTATATATTATTTCTTTACGTATTTAAAAAGAAAAATAATAAATTAAAATAGATTTAAAATTAAAATATATTCTCTTTCCCATAAATCAAATCACTAGTTCAAATTATTATTACGTATACATACATGTATTATAGAAGAACTTAAGAATTATTTACAATATGAATAAAAGTTTCTGAAAAATATAGAAGAATTATAAATAATAATTTCAAAATAATAATATTGAATGTTGAGAAATGTGAATAGTGGAAAGTTAAGGTGAATGGAAAATAGATTGAGCAATGATAAATCTTACATTTTTGTTTATCTATTTTTTCCATTCTTTTATGTTGAAAGAAAATAAATTGATTTTGAAAGTTATTAAAGTTTTAATTTAAGATAGTGTAATGAAAGTTATTAAAGTTTTAATTTAAGATAGTGTAATGAAAGTTATCTATTTTTTTTGTTTTGTTTTCAAATATTAACAAGAGGAATAGTGGTCATGTAGTATAGTCTTATAGTTCTTGCTTTTGCTACTAAATTATTGATTAAAGCTTTTGCTTTCATGATGAAAGCTTTCAGCACAAAGATCTTCGCAGAGTGAAATTTCTTAGTGTAAGTGTGTCATGATGTTTCGTGCTTGTGTATATATATTATTGCTAATGTTTTAATATTAAATAATCCATATATCTGAGTTTTGAATAATGCTATGTCTACCACTATTCGCAATAATAATTAGCTGAGCGGTGGATCTATATGGTATTATTGATAATATTTTAATAATAAATAGCCCATATCTCCTTATTCTGAATATCGCTAGTCAATTGAGTAAAGGTTGAGTAGAGTTCGAACAAAACTTTGTACAATGAAAGTTCTCTGCACATTGAAACTCTTCAGACAAAACTCTCTGCATAAGCAGTGAAAACTTAGTTTATAATTATCTTTGTATAATTAGACATATGTGCAGGAGTACAAAGGAATTCCATCTTGTGGAGGAAGATTTCAAGCTTTATTTGTGTGAACCTCTGCACTCTGCACAATGACAAACCTTCCACACAATTCATCCATGCCCACACTCATAAAGAAGTTTTTTAATCACAAAATTTACAAAAATAATTCTATTCATGTCGAGACCTATAAACAATGTTTCTCATAAGGAAAGCTATCATAATTGTGCAGAACACGAAAGTGTAATCAAAACTTTTATTGTAGAAAATATGAAATATCATTACATTAGAAAATGTGAAACTTTTCTGTAATAGGAAAATGTGAAATATCATTAGATTATGAATTAAATTTATAAAGTTCCCTCTGCACCTATGTTATCTTGCATATATCTCGTCCTGCGTACATCCTTTATTCCATAAATGGAAAATAGTTTAAGATTAATTTTCCCTCTGCACCCTCATTCTTTCGCACATTCCTCCTCCTCGACACAGTAAAAGCTTCACGTAAGGAAAAATTGGCACAAGGAACATAATAATAGTAGTTCGAAATTTGTTCATAATTAAATTAACTACATGTCCACATTGTGAAGATTTTCATTATCGTCTTCAATTTTCTTGATTTTTTTGTACGTGTCGACTAAGTTGGCATTAATGGTGAAGACAAAGGATTAAAATCAAGAAAATTTAGATTGATTGTATATTTAGATTTCCATAGCGACTTTGCAAGAATAGAGTTAGGGATTAAAGCCATAATTCGCCAATTTTATTAGCAAGTGTGGCACCAATTGAAGTTTATGGAGCACGAACAAACTTTTTACAATGAAAGATCTCTGCACAATGAAATCTCACAGTAGAAACTCTCCACATAAGAAAAAATGTTAGTGAACACCTCTTAAAGACTAAGTGTGAAAATGTGAGGGATAGTGGACTTTCCGCACTCCACAAGAATCAATTTATTTTGTGCTCAATATTTTTCTAATCTATTGAGTAAAGGTTGTAATGAAATCTCTCTGCACAGTGGAAGCTTTGTTTATGGTTATCTTTGCATTTTTAGGCATATGTGCGGGACTGCGGAGGATGCTTTCAGGCTTTCGTTGTGCAGACCTTCGAACTCCACACAATGATAAACCTTCCACATAATTAATACATGCTCACACTAATAAACAAGTTTTTTAATCCCAAAATTTACAAAAATACTTTTGTTCATGTTGACACCTGTAAACAATGTTGGTCCCCACCACTATGTTAATATTTGGATTTAGGAAGAAGTGAAGAAGCATAGAGAATAGTGATTTTTTACGCACTCCCACAAAATCAACTTCTTTTGTGCAAAATTATTTTGGATTAGTTGATTAATTGATTTTCCCTCATAATGAAATCTCTCATAATTTTCTAGAGTATGGAAGTGGAATTGAAACTTTTATTCTAGAAAATGAAAACTGAAATATCTCTAACTTAATCAACCTATATATTGAGCAATGGTGTATATATGTAATAGGAAAATGTGAAATATCATTGCATTACAAATTAAAGTTATAAATTTGCCTCTACACCTCTATTCTCTTGTGCATAACACATCCTTCATTTCGTATAGCTAAATCTGTAAAAAAATTAAATGGAAAATAGTTTAAAATCAATTTTCCCTCTACACCTACATTTTCCCACACATTAATTGTCCTCGGCACAGTAAAAATTTTGCACAAACAAAGCTTCATACAAGGAAACATACAAATACTAATTCAAAATTTATTCTTAGTTAAATTAATTATGTGTCAACTGTAAAAATTTCTCTTTGCACTCTCATTTTCACGCACATACCCCATCCTCTGTACATTGTTCGAATAGTGAATGTTTATATTGTGTGGAGTTTCCACTTTCACCTCTAATTTTCTTTATTGTTTGGTACCTATGAATTGAACTGACATTAATGGCGAAGATAGAGGCTTTAAATAAAGGAAAGTTGGATTGATGGTATAATCAGATTGTTGGAGTGACTTTGCAAGCATAAAGTCAGGTATTAGAGCTATAATTTGCCAAGTGTAGCACAAGTTGAAGTTTATGGAGCGTAATTTGGGAGTTGCAGAGCAAGAGCTCAATATTTCTTTAGCTAAAATGGTTAGTGGTTTGGAAATTCTCATCAATTTAGTGTCAAAGCATGTTGAGATGATTCTATCTAAAGCATGGGTCCATTTTGAGCTTTCAAGTCAGAAAATGGCAATATTGGGGTTGAAGTTGGAGTGACTGCAGTTGGAAAATGAAATGTTGATTTTTGTGTGTGGATAATTTGGCTCAGGAAAAGGACGTCAATGCTAAGGAGGATGGTAACGAAGAAGATATGGATATCATGGTGCATCACGAGATTTTAGCATAGCACAAGCTGAGTAGACTTGACTCTTCCATTGACTAGGATTCCCCTCCTTATCGCTTTGGACAGAAGTGAATGAGCCCAGGTGGCCTTTCACCTTAGTTCCTCGCCAGATTTTAAAATAACAAAATTAATTTCCATGTGTGACATTTATTTGTATCACTCTATTTAATTCATTGGCTATACCTTACGTCAATGTATATCATTGGTGATTATTTGGTTTCAATAGCTTAATTTCAAAATATTTCCATAAATTAATTTTCAGATGTCTATTTTTTTTCTATTTAATGTAAGCATTTACATGGAAAATTGACATTGTATAATGAATATTTCTTTTTAGAAAATAAATTAGTATTATAAAATACTATTTTCATTGTTCATTGTGTAAATGCACACATAAACATTGTCCCACAATAAAATTTTGTTATTGCAGAATAAAGCGATGTGCGGAAAGCAATACTTGTGGCAGAATCTTCGTTCATTGTTTTTACGCTTTGACATACGTTATCCATCTGCACATAGAAATATTATAGAGCATAGATTATTGAATATTAAAAATTTAATTAAGGCTAATAATGTAATAATTATGGAGAAGCATTTTGTGCAACATAAACTTTGACTATACCTTCGCACTCTGTAATAATGAAAAATTGCATAAATGTGAGCCCTACATAAAGAGGCATGGTCTTAAACAATTAGTTACCGGTAGAGGTAGGTTCAGTGAGTGATATGATACTATTATGACTAATATTTCTAGTGCTTTCTCCAATGATGCCAAGGCTAATGGGATTTCCAAATATGCATAAACAAAATTCAGATGGTGTATTATGTGTGAACAACATGTATGTGCAGAGATAATGGAATATGGAGAAGCACTTCACACAATAAAAACTTCGACTCTACCTCCGCATTTATCAATAAGGACAAATTTCACTCCCAATCAAATTTGCATTAATCATTATATCGTTAATAACAAAATCAGTAAACAATAACTAGAATACATGCAATAAGAACAAAGTCCATAATCCATGCAATTTGAAAAACTAAAAGTATATGCTTTATTATATTCAATGAGACTTTTTTAGGCATGGTTACATTGTCTAACTATTTGATTTTGATTAAACATATCCATGAGAAAATAAATGTACAAATAGAAGTGTACGAAGTAGATTGACATATTGTTTCAATTTGTTATGAATCATATTGGCTGCGAAAACATGTGCATATACCTGAACTCACTGAATAAATGTCGAAAATATTATTTTATAATATCGGTAGACATATTTTTATTAATATAAGAGTAAATTTTATGAATCATTTCAGTGATAACGTGATTTGATATTGGTTTGTTGAATAGATATTTATTGAATTACTAAGCATTACTTAGTTCTTCAATGCTAAATGTGAAGTCATTTACAGCGTAATCAATATCTACATTCTCTCCCCCGCATAGTTCTATTGTGTCATTTTTATTGTATATTATTGGTAATATTTTAATACTAAATCATATTCCAAATACCACTATTTAATTTATTAAAAGTTGTGTGAAGTGCATACAAAACTTTGAACAATGAAAGCTCTCCATACAATGAAATCTCTCTGCATAGTGAAAGATGTTTGCTCAAATATCTCCACACAGTAAAAGCTATCGGCATAATGAAAGATCTATGAACAATAAGATATTTTTGCACAAAACTCTCTAGATAATGAAATATTTCCATAGAAGTTCAGAGAATAATGATTTTCCCGCACTGTAGCAGAATCAATTTCTTCTACACTAAAGACACCAAACTTTAGATTTTTTCTCGAAACACCTGTGGGACTGGGAGTATAGAGAGTGAGTGTTGAAATGTTATAATCCAACATACAATTCCACAAAATCAACTTCTCTACACTTCAAAGCCAACATACAATATCAAATCTCATTTATCAAATTTAATATCACGTATTGTACTCATTATTTACACAATTTAACATTAATGTTTATAACATATTTTATTACGTAATTACTGTAATGATAATAGGTAATGTAGAAAATGTATGAATCATTTAGTACTAGAGCATGTGAGAAAGGACAAGTGCGTTATATGCAAGAATTTCGTCGAGCCGATAATGTTTAGGAAGATGTGAAAACTTGGAAATCTCACATTGCATCAAAGAATTAATTAATGCTTAGCAGTGAAATTAATATTTATTAAACAAATCGATACACAATTTTGTTATCACTCAAGTGCTTAATAATATTTACTCTTATGCATTGTGTAATGATTATTGGTTGCAAACATATCAATAAAATCATACCTATCGATATTATAAATACTATTTTTGATATTTATTCAGTGAATTCAAGTATGCATAGTGCTTTTAAAAGAGAGAATTTAGCTAGAGATGCAGTTGGTGTTGGTTCTGGTGATAGGTAGTTTGTATCTACATGTGACTAGTTAAAAATATTACTCATAAATGGAGGATATGTGGAGGAAGTACAATTTACGAGTTAGACATTAGGATGGAGACCAAGTGATGGTTATGTGAATTGACCTGCATTCATTTCTTCGATGCCAAATTGAATCTATTTCCCAGTCTATTTTTTTACTAAATAGTTTGAGACTTATTTCTATTATGTTGTTCCTATATGGAGGTGCAACATGGAGGTCCATGGTGCTATTTATTCTCAACTTTGCAGTGATTTTCAGAGCATAATGGTTTTTAGCAATGTAATGATCCTGAAAGTCTTCCAGATTCTGAATGTTTTGTTAAGATGTTGTCAATACTATATCCTTTGCCTTTTCCATTTCATTTGTTTCTTTTACTCAATTGAAAGTAATGTTGAAATGAACAAATGAATAGATAAACATAAAAACATGCATCAGTTGCTACCGTCTAATCCATTTAGTACAGTAAACTTTTGCAATTTGATTTTCAAAGTGCAAAGTTTAAAATCAAAGCTTTTATTGTGCAAAAAAGGCTTATAATAGTTTTGGAATGCTAGTTTTTATCTTGATGCAAAATGACAAAAACCATACCAAGTTATAAATTGTTACTTAATTCACTTATTTGAGTGAATAGAGTTCATTTATTATTTGGATAATGCAACAAAGGAAATAAGGCATCAAAGTCACAAATTGACATCTAAGATGTGAAATCACTTTGTCTACCGCATAGTAAAATCCATCTATAGTACGACAAGTTTACATAGTAAATGTTCGTCATACACATTGGTCACATGTTGGTTCAGTGAATAAATGCGGAAAATATTTGTTATTATTGGTAAGAGAGATTTAGTTAATCAAAATAGAAAGTGGTTTAGGATATTAATAAAATAGTATCTCAATATCGATTTATAAAGTGTTTGAAATAGATTAATCATGAAACCTAATCATATCAATTGGACTATGTCAAGTTGGAATTTAATTAAAACGATATGATTTAAAGTAACCAATTTCACAACAATTTTTTCTAATTAAAGATTGAGAAAATCAATACTAACCATATTGATGATGATCATTGGTTAATGAATACAATTAAAATTGATAATAGTTAAATGTCATTTTAGAACTTAGATGTCAATTCAAGATTTAGATTAATTATCACCTTTAACACATTATATGTAGGCATATTTCCTGTGAAAGAAATTTTTCAATGCTCATTTTATTGTAGACTCATTAGTAAGTTCTAGGAAACTCACTTTATTTATTTGTTTTGAAATTGTTAAGTTTTTTTCAAGTTTTTATTTATAATTTGTTTATTCTTTTTTGAATTTGTTAGTAAGAGCGAACAAATGGCCCAAATAAAAAATGCTAAAACCACACAAGAGGAGGTATATGTAGAGAGCCAAGGTATCTTAATTCTTAGGCAAGATATTTTAATGCTAATGTATAAGATATTGGAACTTCGTTAAACTCTTAGGCGATTCGAAGATGAACTAGACGTCATAAGAATGTTTTCAAAAGAACTCTTATAAACCATGAACAGAGAAATCAAATCTCCATTTTGGAAACAGTAGAAGCATTAATGTCCAAAAATAATAGTTAATTAGGAAAGAAATCATTACCAAAATTTACTATTTTCTCAACCAATTTTGAAATTTAGTATAGGCTAAAAGCTTTGTATAGTAACATTATTAGCACAATTAGAAACAAAAACATATTGAACTATTGTGGATTACAAACATATGTATATATGCAAAAATATTTTATAAGTTATATCATAGTCTTGCTTATTTGATTTAATAAGTCATTTCAACTCTGTATGATAATGATTTATTTAGATATTTGTTGACTCAAACTTCAATCGTTTGAGAAATCTCAACAATCACCCTGCGATTCACCGCTTCTTTAACAATCTGACCTTTTCCTTTATAATCGGAATGCCTTTGGAAAAAAAGGCCCAAAACAATGATTTTCCCTTTTTAAATAGAAGTTCTTGTGATTCACCGTAGATCGCAATCTAACTGATCCAACGGACCAAATTAAATCACAAGTCGCAAGTCTCAAGGGTCTGATCTAGTGCTTTTCCCTTTTTAAAAGTTCCAATGTGATTTATTGCATCAATCGCATTGCATATCGGCAATCGTTGTTCCCCTCGGCTTAAGGCTTTATTGCTCCAACTCAAATGTTGCAATGCGATATATTGGCATACGCATGTCGCAATGTTTCAATGTTGGGGCCCTTACCATATGCCACTCTGTTACTGTGGTGCGATATTTCAGGGATCAAAAATCGCAACTCTTGAAGACTTGAGGTCCACCCTTCTCCTAAATAATCTTGCAATGCGATATCTGGTGATCCAATAGTCAGGGTGTGGAGCACTCGAAAGGTATGTTTTTGACAAACAATTTAGTGACTTTTCAGTAACAATTGTAACCTTTTCTGCATCATGAACTCAAAGAAATAAATAATTTTAATAGAATGTGTGAGAATTAGTATGGAAAGCTTAATCGCTGATAATTGTCATTTTTCTATGCAGGAAAAGGTGGAAACGAAGAGCTGCCGTTCAAAAGGGAAAGACAAAGGAGGAATAACTGTTGTCCCTCTAGAAGGGAACCAGATGCAAACGAGATCGAACAGATCGAAGCAGAATGACCCAGGAAAGAAAGAAGGGATACCAATTCGGCGGAAAAGGGAAAGAAAAGTAAAGGATTAATAGCTTGGCGAATCCCTCAGGATCTTTGACCCTGAGGGATCGTTGTTTTACTTATTTTTGTTACCTAGATATCTCCGCTGTTACTTTTATAAAAAGGAACAGCAATGTTAAGCAAAGGGACCTTTTATGTAATTTTTAGTTTCAGACTAAACTTTGATCATCGACTCTCACTAAAACTTGGTTTACTGTATGTTTGTTGATGCGTTAATATAAAAGACTTCGTGTTTATTTCATCTTTGCATCTGGAGTAATCTAAGGTAGTGTAGCATTGGAAGCTAAGGGCCCGGCTCCGAAGGACACTTGCTTTTGTATCATTATAACTTTATTTCTGCGTGGTTTGCTTATCTTTATTGCTCGGTAATCTGACATACTTTTCATGTGCTATTCCATGCTCTGCTACGATTAATTCATTAATGGTTTCTTCAGGAAATTCATGTAGTGACTCTGTATTGTATGAGTGAATCTTTTCAGAGTTGATTGCATGTTATTAGTCTAAACCAGCTATTTCTGTTACAGAGCATTTGTACTGAATATTATTGTTATTGGATTCATTTGAAATCCCAATTATTGGAATCCGAAAGTAATGTTATTCTATTTGGAAACATAGTCGTATTCTCCTTAATCATCAGATTACTATATTAGTGTGTTGTGTGTATATATGGTTGATTCTTGTTGTTCCATAATTCATTAGTGAGTGTTGTTCCATAAAGTACATTCCATTCAATTTGCCTTAAGAGAGAAGATTGTTATTTTATTGCAGAGTGTGAGTTTGGTTCAATAGAGCAAGTTTGGTTCTGACTCGCGAGACTTAGTTTATTTGATTGCTGTTCCATTTACTGTTGTTCCATTTTAGACTTGCTGTTCCATTTCCTATTTACTGTTCCATTTTACTTTCTGTCGTTCCATTTACTTACATTTGCTGCTTTGGTGTGAGAGAAGGTCTAAGGCTGTAGTGAGCCTCAGCAGTCGCTGCCTAGCTCCCAGACCTGTGGTCCATGCTCTAATTTCCTTTCCATCAGTTTCTAGAGGGATGGGTTATCGCTTCCGCACCCTTGACTGATAAGATGCCTTGTGTGATTTTATTCTTTTAGAGTAATTTAGTCATAGTTTAGCATCCGTTTACTCTTGTATTTTCTGAACGTTGTACTACTAAGCATTAATGTGACGAATAACCTCGGATTGAGATACTCTTTGCAATAACAAAGCATTCCCGGATTGACTTATTAATGTGGAATAACTAGAGGTGAAAGAGACCCTTGTTACAACTCTACATTTTGGCACCGTTGCTGGGGAAAGAGTATATCCATTTGTCTTTTACAGAGTAGTGTACGAATATGCTAGGGGAGAGTTGGATTTTAAAAACGAAAGGTAAGAACCTGCGTACGGAGCATGTAAAAGCCCTGCTCCACCGTCCGCTTTCCTAGCAGAATTGTTGGTTGAATAGGATTTAGTAGTTTATTAGAGTGCATGACTAAGCAGAAAAAGCCAGAAAAGAATATCAAACCTCCATTCAAACCCGAAAAAGCCAAAGGGCCGATGACCCTTGGTCGAACAACCTTCATAGACGAAATCTATAAGAGAATTGAATCTCAGCCCTCAGTAGGCCCCAGGAAAATCAATTCTAAACAGCCTACTAGCTCCCTTCAGGCTGCAGGATCACCATCTGTAGCCTTCGCTGAGGTTCATAGTCAGACTGATGAACAGGAATTTCAAGAAATTGGAAATTCTATTCCAGAACGACTGCAGGAAGGGAATCTAAGCAATCTTTGTGAAGGAGAAGGGGAAACAGGAGAAGTTGGGGAGCCAAGATCTCCTCCTAGGATAATTCAGCCATTAAATAGCCCAGATAAAGGGAGCGCTGCAAAAATCATTATTGGGGGAATTCAATCTCCTCAAACAACAGGGACTTTCATTATTCCAGACAAAGGAAGTGCTGTTAAAACAATCCCTGTCAAGGCCGTTCCTTCTCAGCCTAGGAATACCCTCCTAGAAATCCCGGAAGGTTATTAGCATATATTTGATCCCATGGCGCAGAATCAACCAAATACTCAAACTTCTACATTACAATATCCTATAGTGGATTCTGCAGCAAATGCTCCTATGAAAGCAATTCTCCTTCAACACATTCCTACATTTCACGGACTTACATCAGAGGACCCCGATGCATTCTTATTTGAATTTGATGTGCTATGCAGGGGATATGATTACACCACTGACCCCCATAAATTAAAATTGTTCCCCTCCACTTTGAAAGGGGTGGATTTAAGATGGTTTATGGGTTTAGGTGGTGGAGTTATAAATAACTGGGAGCAAATGAAAGAATCTTTCCTAAAGAAATATCAAGATTACTGTAGGTCTAGAGAACTGAAAGATGAAATATTTCAGATGATAGCTAGACCAAATGAAAAATCAGAAGAATACGTAGAATGTTTTCAGTACAATTTACAAAGATCTCCCTATGCATCACTACCTCTGCCTGATAATGTGTTAAAAACTACATTGATCAGAGGCATGAAGGAACAGTGGATTGGAACATTAAATATCATGGGAAAAGGGGATATTTATCAAGAGAATTTTGCTGACATCATTGATTTATGTATCAGGAGTTCGAGAGGCAGCACAAGGATAAAACCAGCAGAATATGATCGGTTTGTCAGAGATAACAAAATATCAACAGAAGGAGTAACACGTGTAGAATTTGGAAATTTATCAGAAAATTTTAAAACTGATATTCTGGGGACATTAACTACACAACTTGATATTGTGCAGGCTAAACAGAAGCAGATGGAGGCAGAACAGAATTTGGCAATCTTCTGCCCCCGATGTAGAAGAAAACATAGCCACAAGGAATGTCCACTGGATGCAGTTCAAACATGTGTTATCTGTACAAAAGATCACCTTACTGAGAGCTGCCCCTCACTTCCTGGATTGAAGGCAGTATATAAGGAAGCAGAAGAAGAGCCAGAATCAGCATACTTCATTAACCAGCGTCGCCAATGGCAACCAAGGCAATCTGGTATGTTTTCAGACCCAACTTCTTCTTTCCAGCCTCTGTAGTATAATGCTTAGCAATATGGTATGTGGCAAAACCAATCTCAAACCCCATTTTTGAACTGGTCATCACAGCCATTTCCTTCTCCAAATCCATGGATGAATCAGACAAGCCAATTTGGTTGGCCGAATTTTCCTTACACCCCACCATATTGGCAGAATAACCCATATCCTCCACAATGGACTCCCCCTACTTCACAAGGTTCACCCTGGCAGACAAACTGGCCAAAATCGACATATCAGCCAGCAGGAACTATTCCGCTCCCTCAACCGACTCTGCCAGCTTTACAACAAAACCCCCAGTCTAATCTGAGACCGCAACTCCCAGCCCAACCCAATCCTAATCCAAATAATAGACCGGTCCAATCCCTCCAAATCATGGAATCATCAGAAATCGAACCTGACTTGAGGGAGTGCAATGATCTTCAGTTAAGATCTGGACGTCTAATAGAAACGGAGGGAGATAAAACAGTTCACATTGAAGATCAGTTACCAACAGAACAGCTGTTACAACAAGAGGGTGTAAATAAGGAGCAGACTCATCATCAAGAAAGTACATCCTCTCCTCCCTTCCCAGAACGATTAGTCATACCACGACCTGTACAATATCCAGACTTTGACATTCTGGAAGAGTTACAAAATCTGTACATAAGAATTCCATTCCTCCAAGCCATTCAAGACATCCCTATATACGCAAAAACTATAAAAAAATTGTGCATAAAGAAATCAAGGAGGAATGCAACCACTAACCCAAGAGTCCAAGTAGTCGGTACTTTATCTGACCTGTTATCAGGAACACCCATTAAATATGAAGATCCGGGAAATCCAATCGTAACTGTTCAAATCTATGGTCAGACCTTGACTAATGCTTTAGTTGATCTAGGAGTTGCAATTAATATTTTGACAACTTCTACTTGCCAAAAGCTCGGCATTACATCGGTAGAACCTACTTCTACTTTGGTAGAATTGGCCGACCAATCTGTAGTTTGACCAGAAGGTACTCTATACGATGTCATGGTCTCTGTAGATTCCTGGGAATACCCAACCGATTTCCTGGTAATTAATCCAAAAAACCAACTGGATGGACACCCGCTAATTCTAGGTAGACCTTGGCTTGCTACCGCCGATGCTTACATTGGTTGCTGGTAGGGAAATATGACTATAACCAGAGGACCAGATATTAAAAATCTAGTTCTATACCCTCCAGCACAGCCAAGTCTTACAATGATAAAAACTAACCAGCACCCTGTGTCATACCTTACTGAAAATATCAGATCCCCATTGACTGTACATAAGGCTCTAGACTTTAAAGACCAAATAGAAGACGATGCCATCAATAATTTCATTAGTCAAACTGAATCTAGATCTCACACGCAGTGTTTCATGATAGAAGCTGCATTCGATAGCGAACTAGAAGAAGATCCTTTGAAAGATGCACATGACCGAACAATACCCGTGACTTCTGTTGCCAATAGTAAAGTAGTGGAAATTGAACCGGGAAAAACTCTAAATATCAATGCCAACCTTACACCAGACCAAGAAATAAAGCTCATCCATCTCTTACGGAAGTATCAAGAAGCATTTGCGTGGGATTACCCTGATATGAAAGGGATTGATCCCCAATTGTGCACCCACCATATTTATATAGAAAAAGATGCAAGACTTGTTCGTCAACCGCAAAGAAGACTCAACCCTCATCTAAAAGATGTTGTAAAAGCTGAACTTCAGAAACTTTTAGATGTTAATTTTATCTATCCTATTTCTAATAGTAAATGGGTCTCTTCTCTTGTGGTGGTACCCAAGAAGAATGGGAAATGGAGGAATTGTGTGGATTACAGGGAGTTAAACAAAGCCACACAAAAAGATCACTTCCCTCTCCCATTCATAGACCAAGTATTGGACACTTTAGCAGGAAAGAAATTCTTTTCTTTCCTACATGGCTTTAGTGGATACAATCAAATTCAGATTGCCCCTGAAGACCAGGATAAAACCACTTTTACTTGTCCTTGGGGAACGTTTGCCTATTGAGTTTTACCCTTTGGCCTATGTAATGCTCCTGCCACATTCCAAAGGGCTGTTCTTAGCATCTTTGCAGATTTAATAAATGATGGACTTGAAGTGTACATGGATGACTTTACACCATATGGAGATGATTTTGATCCAGCTTTAGACACTCTAGAAAAAGTCCTACAACGTTGCATTGCTACCAGGCTTTGCTTAAGCCACGAAAAATGTTATATGATGATGACTGAAGGGCTTATTCTAGGACACTATGTTTCAGCAGCTGGCATTCAGGTAGATCCGGCCAAAATTCAAATACTTTTGCTTACCCCCACTCCCACTACTCAAACAGAGGTACGCAGCTTTCTTGGATTTTCTGGGTATTATAGACGATTTATAGAACATTATTCACACATTGTTGCACCTCTATATGCACTAACTGGTAATGTTGATTTCTTGTGGACAGAAAAATGCGACCGTGCTTTCCAGGAATTAAAGAAGCTTGTATCAACAGCTCTAGTCCTTCGAGGACCAAATTGGAATTTACCATTCCAAATCTCATCTGATGCCTCAGATACAGCAATCGGTGCAGTCCTTGGGCAGGAAGAGGATAAAAAACCATATGCTATTTATTATATCAGCAAAAATTTATCCCCTGCTGAATTAAATTACACTGTCACTGAAAAAGAATTCCTGGCTGTAATACATGCTGTCAATAAGTTTAGACATTATATTACAGGCTATCCCATTATTTTATATACAAATCATTCTGCTATCAAATATTTGGCAAATAAGCCTGTCACAAATGCTAGAATAACTAGATGGTTGATTTTATTGCAGGAGTTCGATATCACAATCAAGGATCGACCTGGCAAGGAAAACCCTGTAGCTAATTTTCTCTCACGAATACCAAAATCAATTGAAGCAGCAGCAGTGGAAGATCAATTTCCGGATGAGCACCTGTTTGTTGTTGCTGTTCAAACACCCTGGTATGCTGATGTTGCCAATTACCCTGTAGTAGGTAAGCTACCAAAACACTTAACCCCTAATGAATGTAAGCAGATTGTTCAGAAGAGTACTCGATTTTCATGGATTGGGGGCTATTTGTTCCACACAGGGGCAGACATGCAAATTAGGAGATGTATTCGAGAAGATGAAATTTTCGACATCTTAAAAGCCTATCATGACAGACCATGTGGGGGACACTTTGCTGAAAAAAGAACAGCACATAAAGTATTGCAGACAGGATACTACTTGCCTACAATTTTCAAGGATGCGAAGAAATTCGTCCAAGCCTGTGACAGCTGCCAGCGAGCAGGACGACCTGGTCAAGCCGACGAAATGCCTCTGAGGCCACAATTAGTCATTGAACCATTTGAACGATGGGCTCTTGATTTCGTTGGACCCATCAACCCATCATCAAATCAGAGAACATATATCTTGGTGGCCACAAAATATGTCACCAAATGGGTTGAGGCCAAAGCGTTGCCTAGAGCTACAGAAGATTTTGTAATACAGTTCTTGTTCCACTTTTTTGTACGTTATGGCCTTCAGAGAGAAATAATTACAGATGGAGGACCACAATTTGCCGAAAACAAATTAGCTGCAACACTTAACAATTATCACGTCCAACATAAAATTACTACCCCATATCACCCGCAGGCGAATGGGCAAGTAGAAAATAGCAATAAGGTAATAGAATCAATTTTAACAAAAACCATTGCTTCACATAGGCGTGATTGGGCTGCCCGATTACCTGAAGCACTGTGGGCTTATAGAACCACATGGAGAAGTACCACCGGTTATTCACCCTATCAATTAGTGTTTGGAAAACAACCTATTTTCCCCATAGAATTCGAAATCCAAACATTACGAACTGCACAGGAAGTTGGCCTAGATTTAAGTGAGGCACAAATTAATCGATTACATCAGATTAATGAATTGGACGAAATCAGGCTCTCTGCATTACAGAATACAGCACTTATTCAATAGCAGCGAGCTAAATGGCATGATGCACTTATCAAGAACAAAGTCTTTCACGAAGGAGACTGGGCTCTGTTATATGACTCTCGGTTTCAAGACTTCCCAGGGAAACTTCAGACACGTTGGTTGGGACCATACGAAATCCAGAAAGTACATGATAATGGGACCCTCACTCTGATCACAATCGACGGTTCTGGATATGCATTCAAGGTAAATGGCCACCGAGTTCATCTCTATCGCAAGCCACTCACTCGGGAATCCTTCTGTCAGCAGCTACGTCGAGACACTGAAAAGGAAATTTTAGGAGAGGAAGCAAAAGATTCCTCACCTATAATTCAGTAAGGAATGCATTTTTTTCTATAACTTGTACATAAGTTTTTTGTATATACATTTCCATTGATCTTTCTCTTTTTTTCAGAATTTTGATTTTTGCATTCTACGTGTCTTTGCTGTTCCTTTTTCAAAAGGAACAGCATTTGCGTGTTTCTGCTGTTCCTTTTCAAAAGGAACAGCATTTGTGAGTTTCTGCTGTTCCTTTTCAAAAGGAACAACATTTGTGATTTTCTGCTGTTCCTTTTCAAAAGGAACAACATTTGCGATTTTCTGTTGTTCCTTTTCAAAAGGAACAGCGTTTGCGATTTTCTGCTGTTCCTTTTCAAAAGGAACAACAATTGTGAGTTTCTGTTGTTCCTTTTCAAAAGGAACAGCATTTGTGATTTTCTGCTGTTCCTTTTCAAAAGGAACAGCATTTGTGATTTTCTATTGTTCCTTTTCAAAAGGAACAACATTTGTGAGTTTCTGCTGTTCCTTTTCAAAAGGAACAGCATTTGTGATTTTCTGTTGTTCCTTTTCAAAAGGAACAGCATTTGCGATTTTCTGTTGTTCCTTTTCAAAAGGAACAGCATTTGCGCTTTTCTGCTGTTCCTTTTCAAAAGGAACAGCATTTAAGATTTTCTGCTGTTCCTTTTCAAAAGGAACAGCATTTGTAATTTTCTGCTGTTCCTTTTCAAAAGGAACAGCATTTACGATTTCCTGTTGTTCCTTTTCAAAAGGAACAGCATGTGTAATTTTCTGCTGTTCCTTTTCAAAAGGAACAACATTTACGATTTCCTGCTGTTCCTTTTCAAAAGGAACAGCATGTGTGATTTTCTGCTGTTCCTTTTCAAAAGGAACAACATTTCTGATTTTCTTTTATTCCTTTCCAAAAGGAACACCATTCGTGATCTTCGGCTGTTCCTTCTAAAGAAACAGCATCTTAAGTATTTGTTTGCATGGATTCTTCTCTGCTGTTCCTTTTTCAAAAGGAACACCATCGCCATGTTTTTGCTCTCTGTGATGATTTTTATTGAGGATGCTTTTCGCCCATGTTCTCTCTAGTCTTTAAGATACAGCTATGCACTAATGCAATGAACATAAATCACGACATACCAAAGTCAGCAGATTATAGATCGCTATCTTTATAGGGCCTAGTATTGATAAGAGGACAAGAGGAGGGACACACTTACCTCTCATCTTCGTTGTCATTGTCTTATTACCATTGCTCTGGTTGGTTATCTTTATCATGACGATTTCCCTAAAAATTTTCTTTGATTATTACTTAGGGATAAGAGCAGAGGATTTATATCTTCCTGTTGGGATGATAAGACTTCTTCCACCATTCCCACTCTTAAGGAGTGTTGAACCACCCTTATGCATAAATAAATAAGAAAATGTGCTTTGCAAAAAGAAAAAAGTAAATATGGATTATCAATTGTCAAATGCAGGATAGGGGGTCTCATCAAGAGCCAGCCTACCATGATCATCAGGATGAAAGAGAAGTGGCATTCCCATTATGGCCACCACACCAGGGATATGGTCCAAAAGGTACACTAAATAAACAAACCTTGGAACAGGGGGTCTCATCACGAGTCGGCCTGCCCACGTTTCGCACCTTCCTTGTGAATGGCATTATGGCTACCTGGTTACCAAGCCAGCATAATGGCCTGCATTTTGACAAAATACTTTTCAAAATACACACAAAGGATCATGGTTCCGGGGGTGAAATAAACAACTCTGCCAAGGTTATGAACACCTGTCGGCAAAAGAGCTATGTTAATGGTATCGAAGTCGTAATGGTTACACCAATAGGTATGATATCAATACTTCTTTGTCTCTTATATCCTATGAATAAGTCATATTTTATGTCCCGATGTATACATCGCATGAACACTCATTACCACCAATCATGGCAAAGGAACTGACAATGACCTCTGGAGATTTCGTACGATTGACAGATGCCCCATCCCCCGGCCTCGCATCATATCACGCAGGCTCTTATGTAAAACGCGATCCACCTTTTTGCCTCGATTTCGGTATTTCGTTGTCCATCTAAAACATGGCATAATTTCATATGCTGTTCCTTTATGACTTGGTTACACAATGGCTGCTCCTCCTCTATTTGACGGCTGGGACAGCCTATCACATTGCGGGGGGTAAGGTAACCTCATTACTCCACGAATTACGTGTCAGCACACCATTCGGGGAAGATAGTGTACGAAGGTATGGCATGGTTTAACAGTATGATAATTCTATTTTACGAAAGTTGCCATCCACAATCAATTTTTGTTGCATACTCTATTTTTTTCTTGTGACGATCACCCTCTCTACGTCTCAAACAGCATAGGCAGTGGCTGTTCCATTGGAAATTCTTAGTGGAACCATGGGGGGAAAGGCAATCCGAAGCGAACCTCAGGAGTTGACAGTCTCCGCTGCTGCCCGGGAGATCCTGGAAAAGGCAGGATGGCTGAATTATTTCAGTCGCCTACAAGAATCAAACGAAACAGTGGCGTTGGAGTTTCTGCAAAACCTGCAGGAGAACTACTCCATAGTAAGAGAGAGGCGGATAGCGGTCACTGATGATATAATTGCAGAAGTCTCGGGACTACCAGCCGTCGGACCTGTATGGACGCTGAAGAAAGAAAGATTACAAAAGATTATGGAGATTTTCCAGGATGAAGGCCAAAGCTTGACAGTTAAGGGGAAGGGAGTTCTGCCAGCAACGTTAGGAGAACCCTGGACCGAATTAGCAAAGATAGTGCAGAGCTACATCACTTGTGAAGGAAGGAAAGACGTGGTAAGACCACGTCATCTTAAACTCTTAGCTGTTTTGAAAGAAAAATGTTCTGTAAATCTACCTGCACTTTTAAATTCATTATTGCATGATGCGGCCCGAAGCCTGAAAAAGGCACAGCACGTAGAAACAGTTGTTAGCCACCATGGATTGATTCGATTGATAGTGAGCCATAGTCTCACTCAACAGCAGAGCAGCTGGGAGGAGCTCATTGCAATGATCGAGGGGGGATTGGCTGCACCATCCCCAAAACCTAAACATTCCTCTAGCACACCAGAACGATTAGAGAAACGCAGAGAATTGGCAGCAGAAAAACATGTTGCTCCAAAACGAAAACATTCTTCAAGTACACCGGAACGACCAGAAAAACGCAGAGAATTGGTAGCAGAAAAACCTATTGCTAGTACACCCGAACAACCTGAGAGACCAAGAAAATCAGCCCGGCTAGCTCGGATACGAGGGAGGCTGGAAAAGATCTAGGAGAGCACCAGCCAGCCAATCGAGATTACAGACGAACCTCCAGAACCAGAAGGAGGACCTTCCGAAGAAAATGCTGAACAATCTGGGGGCGAGGCTGAGCAAGCCGGAGAAGGAGTCGAGGAGGGAGACGTGCACTCCGAAACAGAAACAGAAGCTAAACACTCCAAGGCAGTCACTGAGCAGGACAATCAAGAGGAGGAAGTAGTACAGCCAGAAGGCAGCCCGCCACGGGACCCTGTGGGTGAAGATGAATTGGCCGCAATCCTGGCCAATATGGGGGAGTATGGCCAACCCTCCAGCCCAGCAGGCCTCCCCGACGGACCTCCAGAGGAAGACATACCTGAGAAATCACATGCAGAAAAGGCAGGAGAAGAAAACCTGCCCATTTATGATGAGGAGATAAGAGACACCAATCGGGAACAATCTGTTCCCAAGACACCAGAAGAAATTCTAGACGGAGTAGGAGCAGATTTAAGGGCCAGTCATGAGCCCTCTGCTGAGGCAATAGAAATCAAGAAATTAAGGTGGAAACAGCAGAGGTTGCTGAACACTATAGACCAGCTCTGACAGCAAATTCAGATTCTGAAAGCCAACCTGAGGATACGAAGGACCACAAGGAAAAGAAAAAGGGCCACTGCAGCAAAATCCCGTAGGACAAGAAGACGAAGGACTTATAGTCACCCTGTTGGTCAAAACCCCACTGAAAGACCTACTGCCGTTCCAAATGACGTTGAAGAACAGACTGCTGTTCCAATTGACACTGAAGAACGGACTGCCATTCCAATTGAGGCAGAGGGACAGGATGATGTTCCATTAACAGGGGAACCACAGCAATCTTTCATTCGTGTTAAGAAAGAAAAGGAGAATAAGGAGATCCAAATAGAGGCACCACCTTCAGGGGTAATTCGGGTTCTGAACTCCAAACAGCATAGCAAAAAGGTTCAGGTAAAACTCCCGGCCTCTACGGCTCTATGGAAAAAGGATCCGAAAACAAGAACCTTGCACAAGATGATGAAGCAAGCTCAGCAAGAAGCCGAACAGCTGAGAGAACAAACAGTCCCCCGGGAGAAATATGAAGAGTTACAACAGCAACTTCGGGATATTAGTCAGTCCGAGGGCCAGGCCTTTGAAGGATGGCAAAAGGAGCAAGAAAAGGTTGCCAAGGTAACTCGTCGATTAGATATTGTTGTTAGGCAGATGGACACTGTGTGTTCTTTGTATAATGACGTTCTGACCTGTAGGGCCCCTGCTAAAAACTATGCTTTATTTTTGCTTGAACGATATTTACGATTAAAGATAAAAGTTGTTAGGGCGGGTGCCCCTATACAAATCAATACTGTTAATGATTTCATAGATTGTTGCAAGCATTATGGAGTTAAGGTTCAAAGATTATTGTGTGAATTTTACTTGCATAACCTCGTGCTAGACCAGGAAACTGATTTAAATCCTGGCCCTTTTGTTGGGGACATACAATTGCAAGCCTTCGTTTCATTCAAGGTTAATCAGCTGAAATTGCTCAGAGCTTATAACACTTTTCAGAGACAGGAGAATAGCCTAGACTTGTGGGTGAGAGCCGAGCCCAGAGACCCAATGCTGTTATGGAGAGCACATAGGAACCTTATGAGAACCCCGGGTGTTATGGAGACATTAGGACCCATGCACGAGGACCTAATCCGACATAGTCTGGAATATTTTCTGACTATTAAAGACCTCGCCATCGATGCTGCAAAATTCTGATACCAGATTTCTAACCCAAACATCCAGCTCAGGGAACCGTTCAAATACGAAAATTTTGAGCTGGCTGCCAGCCGATTGAACCTTTATGGCGAGCGTATTTTGCAAGCAGGGCCATCCTGGTTAGGGTATCAATTTCGTAGTCCAATCATTTGGCACCCTGCACCCGGATATCAGGCCTTGTATGAAATGCCTGAAGGTTAAACAAATCAGTTCTTTGATGATCTAGTTGCTCATCACGGTTGTAGGCCTCCACACGAGGTTCCCTCTCCAGCCTATTCTCTTACCGCCTTGCATGTCAACTATAATGTTTTCATGAGGGCATGAAACAGGGTAAGCAGGGGGGTGTGTGGAGCAATGGAAAGGTATGTTTTTGACAAACAATTTAGTGACTTTTCAGTAACAATTGTAACCTTTTCTGCATCATGAACTCAAAGAAATAAAGAATTTTAATAGAATGTGTGAGAATTAGTATGGAAAGCTTAATCGCTGATAATTGTCATTTTTCTATGCAGGAAAAGGTGGAAATGAAGAGATGTCGTTCAAAAGGGAAAGACAAAGGAGGAATAACTGCTGTCCCTCTAGAAGGGAACCGGATGCAAACGAGATCGAACAGATCGAAGCAGAACGACCCAGGAAAGAAAGAAGGGATACCAATTCGACGGAAAAGGGAAAGAAAAGTAAAGGATTAACAACTTGGCGAATCCCTCAGGATCTTTGACCCTGAGGGATCGTTGTTTTACTTATTTTTGTTACCTAGATATCTCCGCCGTTACTTTTATAAAAAGGAACAACATCGTTAAGAAAAGGGACATTTTATGTAATTTTCAGTTTCAGACTAAACTTTGATCATCGACTCTCACTGAAACTTGGTTTACTATACGTTTGTTGATGCGTTAATATAAAAGACTTGGTGTTTATTTCATCTTTGCATCTGGAGTAATCTAAGGCGGTGTACCATTGGAAGCTAAGGGCCCGACTCCGAAGGACACTTGCTTTTGTATCATTATAACTTGATTTCTGCGTGGTTTGCTTATCTTTATTGCTCGGTAATCTGACATGCTTTTCATGTGCTATTCCATGCTCTGCTACGATTAATTCATTAATGGTTTCTTCAGGAAATTCATGTAGTGACTCTGTATTGTATGAGTGAATCTTTTCAGAGTTGATTGCATGTTATTAGTCTAAACCAGCTATTTCTGTTACAGAGCATTTGTACTGAATATTAATGTTATTGGATTCATTTGAAATCCCAATTATTGGAATCCGAAAGTAATGTTATTCTATTTGGAAACATAGTCGTATTCTCCTTAATCATCATATTACTATATTAGCGTGTTGTGTGTATATATGGTTGATTCTTGCCGTTCCATAATTCATTAGTGAGTGTTGTTCCATAAAGTACATTCCATTCAATTTGCCTTAAGAGAGAAGATTGTTATTTTATTGCAGAGTGTGAGTTTGGTTCAATAGAGCAAGTTTGGTTCTGTCTCGCGAGACTTAGTTTATTTGATTGCTGTTCCATTTACTGTTGTTCCGTTTTAGACTTACTGTTCCATTTCCTATTTGTTGTTCCATTTTACTTTCTGTCGTTCCATTTACTTGCATTTGCTGCTTTGGTGTGAGAGAAGGTCTAAGGCTGTAGTGAGCCTCAGCAGTCGCTGCCTAGCTCCCAGACCTATGGTCCATGCTCTAATTTCCTTTCCATCAGTTTCTAGAGGGATGGGTTATCGCTTCCACACCCTTGACTGATAAGATGCCTTGTGTGATTTTATTCTTTTAGAGTAATTTAGTCATAGTTTAGCATCCGTTTACTCTTGTATTTTCTGAACGCTGTACTACTAAGCATTACTCTGACGAATAGCCTCGGATTGAGATACTATTTGCAATAACAAAGCGTTCCCGGATTGACTTATTAATGTGGAATAACTAGAGGTGAAAGAGACCCTTGTTACAGCTCTACACAGGGAAGGTTCACTCCATTGGTTCAAACTAGAATCAACAGCTGAGATCTTATTCGACTCAACACTGTTAAAAGTACAAAGGGCCATGATTTTTCTATTAACTCAGTGTTTTCTATTGCAAAGCGTGAAAACAGAGAAACCATCAACTCTATCCCAAATACAAAGAAAACAAAAGCACAACGAGGATTCGCATAGGCTTGATAATTAATCACATGCACAACATCAATTATTCATAATAAAAGAGATTATAGAGTCTCAGCCTTGGCTTGATTACAACAAATAAAAAGACCTCAATGAAAATCCACACACTATTTCTTAACTCTTGCTCCACTCAGTCCTCCCTCTCAGTCCATCTGTCTCTCTCTATATTACATTTTTTCTTCCTTTTCTCAATTGAAGATTTCTCTAACTGTCCTTAACCACTCAGTCTCTATTTTTAATCAATCTAACCGTAAATCTCTAATTCCTAGCTCTACCACACACCTATGCTAACAACTTATCTTCGAACCTAAAATAAGACAATTTCTAACTATTACAATAAATAGAATTCATTTATTGAGAGATCCAACCCTCTCAGTAAAACTGACTTTCGACCAATCAGGTCAATGAAATTCAACTTGTTTAGCCACAACATGTGAACAAACTTTCACATTGCTGGCTAAGTCCAGATGCTCTTGCATCAGACTCCTAGGGAAGAAAGAAATCATCCTTCATACTTTCAGGGCTTACTCCATACTTTTGCAACTCTGTTGTGGTTAACCAGCTAGAATCCTCCACTGGCTATCCTTTCCATTTGACTAGATATTGAAAATAAGTCTACCCTCTGGTTCTTTTGGATACTTTTTTCTCCAAAACAGCTTCTACTTCTTTCTTAGCTATCTTTGGCATTTTTTCTTCCCAGTTCAAGGTTTGAACTTCATCTTTTGAATTTCCTCCTTTAGCTTTGTCTCTCTCTCTTTGTATGGATACAAATTTGTAATATTCAAAATAGGCGATATTCCAATCCCTTCTGGCAATTCAATTTCATATGCATTAGTTGAAAACTTTCTTACAATTCTACATGGTCCTATCTTTTTCATCTTTAGTTTATTGTAAGTCTTAGAAGGAAATCTTCTTTTTCTCAAATATACCATTACTAAATCTCCCATTTGGAATTCTTTTTCTCTTCTTTTCATATCCACTCTCTGTTTATATTTGTTACTGCTTTCCTGTAATTTGCTTTTGACATATTCTTGTAGTCTTTTCATCTGCTCCACAAACTCTTCAGCTTTTTCACTTCTTGTCTCCTGTTTACCCAAATTTCTAAGCTCATACACACCTCTTGGATTCATTCCAAAAACAATATGAAATGGACTCATTCCAGTGCTTCGGTTTGGAGTGTCATTATAAGCAAACTTAGCCTCAGCTAGTGCTAAATCCCACTGCTTAGGATTTTGATACACTAAACTTCTCAATATGTTTCCCAAGCTCCTATTTACTACTTCGGTCTGTCCATCTGTTTGAGGATGGTATGCTGAACTAAAACTGAGGTTAGCTCCCAGTTTCTTCCAAAGAGTTCTCCAGAAATTCCCTACAAACTTTGTATCTCGATCAGACACAATACTTACAGGTAACCCATGTAATCTTACAATTTCTGAAAAAAATAGAGTCTTCTTACAAGTAATGAAATGTGTCATATTGGAAAATATATCAACTACAACATAAATGGAATCATTCCCTCTCTAGGCTTTTAGTAATCCCAAAACAAAATCCATGCTAATTGCATCCCATGGTCGGTCTGGCATTAGCAATGGCTGATAAAATCCTATATTCTAGCTCCTTCCTTTAGCATGCTGACATATCCTCCACTTCTCAACAAATTTCTTAACACCAGTCTGCGTTTTTGGCCAATAATAAAAATCATTCACCTGAGCAAAGGTTTTATCTTGTCTGAAGTGACCAGATGATCCTCCACTATGTTTCTCCTTTATTATGTTTTCCCTCATAGAACATTTGGGAATACACAACTTATTGCTTTTAAAACAATAAGCCTCCTTGAATGAGATAATCCAGACACTCACTTCTGTTATGAACTATTGGATTCTAAACTATTGTATAGATATATTTGAAATCTGCATCATCTTTGTACATTTCAATCATTTCCTCAAATCCTAGAGCACCCACTTTGAATTCTTGCACAATAAAACTTACCCTTCTCAATGCATCAGTGACTTTATTTGACTTACCACTCTTGTGTTTTATCACACAAGTAAAGCTTTGCAAAAATTCTACCCACTTGGCATGTTTTTGGCTCAATTTCGGCTGATTATTGATGAACTATAAGGCATGATTGTCCGAATACAATATGAATACCTTTGGCAGCAAATAATGTCTCCACTTTTTCAAGGCTTGTACAATAGCGTAAAACTCTTTATTGTAAGAAGAATATTTATTCTTTGCTTCATTCAATTTCTCACTGAATTACGCTATCGGTCTTTCTTCCTGACTTGAAACTACACCAACTACAACTCCACTAGCATCTGTTTCAACTTGAAATACATTTTCAAAATCAGGCAAAGCTAAAATTGGTTCCTTTGTGAATTTCCTCTTCAGCAATTTAAAATTTATGTCTGCTGCTTCTGTCCACTTGAATGGCTAATTGGTCTCCTTAATTATTTCAAGAATTGGAGCACAAATCTAACTAAAGCCTTTGATAAAATTTATGTAAAAACTTGCAAGACCATGGAAGCTCCTTACCTCAAATATATTTCTAGGAATAGGCCAGTTCCAAATTTCTTGGACTTTCTCTGGATCCATTCAATCCTTCTTTAGAAACTACAATTCCCAAGTAAATTAATTCTTCCTTCATGAAACTACATTTCTTCAGATTTATCAGTAGTTTCTCTTTCTGCAGAGTTCTAAAAACCAATTTAATATTCTTTAGATGTTCTTCCTTACGTTTACTAAAAACTAGAATATCATCAAGATAAACAATTACAAACTTGCCTGCATATTCCTTCAAGACTTCATTCTTTAATCTCATGAATGTGCTAGGTGAATTAGTGAGTCCAAAAGGCATCACTAACCACTCATACAACCCACAATTTGTTTTAAATGTAGTCTTCCATTCATCGCCTTCTCGAATTCTTATTTAATGATATCCACTCTTCAAATCTATTTTAGTAAAATATTTTGATCCACTCAAACAATCCATTAAATCATCCATGCATGGCAAACGAAATATATACCTGATAGTGATCTTGTTGAAGGCTCTGGAATCTGTGCATATATGCCATTCTCCTCCTTTCTTTAGACTGAGTACTGTTGGTACAACACATGGACTAAGACTTTCTCTGATTAGCCCCTTATCCATCAGCTCCTGCACTTGTCTTCCAACTTCTGTGTTCTCTTGAGGAGTTAATCTGTACACTGCTTTATTTGGAAAACTTGCTCCTGGTATTAGATAAATATGATGACTAATACTCCTGATCGGTGGCAATGCATTTGGCAACTCATCCACAATAATATCAGCGAAATCATTTAACAGAATCTTAACTCCTTCAGGAAAATCATCCAATTTTGTGGAAGTTAAAATTACCTTTGGTCTTCTCACAATAGCAAAATTCAACTCCTCATTTTTCACTACCTCCTGTAGCAGATCCTTTCCGCTTATCAGCATAATACTACTTCCAGGTGTTCCTTTGTCAGCACTGTCCTTCAATGGTAGAAATGTATGTTTAGTTCCATCCTTCTCTAGAGTATAAGTGTTTCTCCTCCCATCATGAATAGCTTTTCAATCAAATTTCCACGATCTTCCCAGTAATACAAGGAATACATCCATGGGCATTACATCACATAATATCACATCTTTATACGTACCAATTTGTATCTCAACCTTGCATTGTTCTGTCACAATAATCTGATGTCCTTTCTATAAACATGACACTTTGTAAGCAGTAGGGTGTATTGGCTTCTCTTGTTCGAGCTTTTCCACCATCTCTATAGAAACAAGGTTATCAGTGCTTCCACCATCAATTATTACTTTACAACACTTACCTTTTGATTTACAAGTAGTTCTAAATAAATTCTTCCTCTATGCTGGTTCTTCAATCTCCTTCTCTATCTTAAGAAAGGTCCTTCTCAATAACAGGGATTCTCCTACTTCAGGGGATTCTTCCTTTTCCATCAGTCGAGGTGGTTCTGGCTTTGCCTTAGCAACATTCTCATTCCTCTGACTTGCTGGTTTATTATGAGGATAATCCCATGACACATGTCCCCATTCTCCACATGTATAACACCAAACATCTCTTCCTCGGCCTCTTCCTCTAGGCACAAATCTTCCTCTGTTAAATTCTCCTCTCTGTGGTGGTCTACTACTTGAGCTTCTTGCTTCATGCTGATGTTGTTGTCCCTTTGGTTTGGTAGTTCCTCTACCTCTTACTGAGCTTCTTCCTCTATTCCTCTAATTCTTTTTTCTCAATATCTTCTCTTCTGCCTTCAAACTTGCTTGATAGGCATCCTCAATAGTTTTCAGACTTAACAAGCTAATATCATCTTGTATGTCGTAGCTTAAGCCATTAATATATCTAGCTACCTTCTCCATGTCATATTCTGCATGTCCTGCTCTAATACTCAATCTATAAAACTCTTCCGTGTATTCTTTAACAGACATTCCTTTTTGCCTTAAATTCTGCAATTGTTTAAAAATATTTAACTGATAATCTTTAGGCATAAATTTGGCTTTCATTTTACTCACCATTTTGTCCCATTTCTTGATCTTGGGCTTTCCTTTCCTCGTTCTGGATGTTTGTAGTTCATCCCACCAGATAGCTGCATGACCCCTCAATCTGGTAACTGCAAACTTCACCATATTTTTGTCATCAACCTCTTCATAGTCAAAGTATTTGTCTAAGGACTTGATTCAATCCATTAGCTCTTCTGCATTAAGACTCCCTTCATACGTAGGAATTTCCACCTTTGGTTTTCATCCCACTTTAGCCAACATCTTGATGAGTTTAGTACTTTCATTTTCTTCTTCTCCTTCCTCCTTAGAAGATTCTTCTGCAACACTATCATCTCCTTCATCAGGTGCTCTTCTCTGGGCAGTCTCCATAGTGTCCATCCTTGTACGTAGACTTTGAATCTCCTCTAACAGAACTACATTTTCTTCAGGTCTTCCTCGACCAATGCCATCTCCTCTCCTTGGTGGCATTTTTGCCGCAATCAACCTTAATTTCGGCTCCAATACCACAAATTGACATAGACTTCAATCATTTGAGAAATCTTAACAATCACCTCGTAGTTCATCGCTTCTTTAACAATCTGACCTTTTCCTTTATAACCGGAATGCCTTTGGAAAAAAAGGCCCAAAACAATGATTTTCCCTTTTTAAATACAAGTGCTCGCAATTCACCGTAGATCACAGTCTAACTGATCCAACAGACCAGATTAAATCACAAGTCGAAATTTGGAAGGGTCCAATCTAGTGCTTTTCCCTTTTTAAAAGTTCTGATGCGATTTATTGCGTTGATTGCATTGCATATCGGCAATCGTTGTTCCCCCCGACTTAAGGCCTTATCGCTCCAACTCAAATGTTGTGATGTGATATATCGGCGGTCGCACGTCACAATGTTTCAATGTCGGGGCCCTTACCATACGCCACTTTGTTATTGTGATGCAATAGTTCTGGGATCGTAAATTGCAACCCTTGAAGACTTGAGGTCTGCCCTTCTCCTAAATAATCTTGCGATGCAATATATGGTGATCCAACGGTCGGGGAAGGTTCACTACGTTGGTTCAAACTAGAATCAATAGCTGAGATCTTATCCGGCTCGACACTGTTAAAAGTACAAAGGCCTGTGATTTTTATATTAACTCAGTGTTTTCTATTGCGAAGCGTGAAAACAGAGAAATCATCAACTCTATCCCAAATACAAAGAAAACAAAAGCACAACAAGGATTTCCATAGGCTTGATAATTAATCACACGCATAGCATCAATTATTCATAATAACAGAGATTACAATGTCTCAGCCTTGGCTCATTTACAACAAATAAAAAGACCTTTATTTCAACGGAAATCCACACACTATTTCTTGACTCTCGCTCCACTCAGTCCTCCCTCTAGGTCCCTCTGTCACTCTCTATATTGCATTTTTTCTTCCTTTTCTCAATCGAAGATTTCTCTAACTGTCCTTAACAACTCAATCTCTATTTTTAATCAATATAATCGTAAATCTCTAATTCCTAGCTCTACCACACACCTATTCTAACAACTTATCTTTGAACCTAAAATAAGACAATTTCTAACTATTACAATAATGAAATACAACTCATTTCTTGAGAGATCCAACCCTCTTAGTAAAACTGAATTTTGACCAATCAAGTCAATGAAATTCAACTTGTTTAGCCACAACATGTGAACAAACATTCACATTGCTGGCTAAGTCCAGATGCTCCTGCTTCATTTGTTTAAATATTGCATGAAATAGCTTTTATAATAGAAAGAATACTGGATTGGTAAAAAATATAACCAAGGAAAATCATGATTGTAGACCCCATTAATTAATAACAATGTCACATGTAAACATGTCTTTTCACCTTGGTCCTAAGGATGAACCTCATTAGAAGGTTCGAAACGTCGACCATCAAACATTGGTAATATGATTAATCTGAGAGTCAATTGAAAAGAAAAAGAAAATGATTTATTGATTATCCCGTATAACTAAGTTGCAATATTGTCTGAGTAGTTATAGAACTTGCAAATTTGATAAATCAATAAAACACGACATAGAATAGTACAAAACATATAACATGAACACAATATTTCATTGAAATATGTTCTTGTACAATGTCATATTAGCATTTTTATTAGTGGAAGGAATCACCTTGTTTTTTCTAATGATTACATTCTTAATATTGTTCTCAGTAAGTATAGTATATTTCTTGACAATGTGAAATCATATCCCAATCATTGACTAAAATGAATGATTTATTCGACAATAGTAAAATTCCTGAACTAGAAACTATAAGGCAATGTTAAGATGCTTTAAAATGAAAACAACAAGAACTATGTCATTACTAGATTTCTCGACAACGCAAACCAAAAAAATCATCATTGCATATGTATAATTAGGTTTTGATGGTTTATTGTAAATGTTTCACATGTCTCGAAATTGGACAACATATCAATAACAACTAATTTTTTTGTACAATATTGTTCATAGGAAACTTATCTTAGTTGAGGTAATACTCTTTCCAGTTCCACACCTCGCTAAAGACACTATATTTTAGTCCTTTCATTTGCATGTATGATGCAGTTTAACGGACGGAAATAAATGAAGTGAGAGTCCTCTTTGCAAGTAGTGCAATAAAGAATAATTTTATTCATAGTTCTGGCAGTTGTAATTGGACTACTTTATTTCACACACGTACAGTCTCAAATGGATTCATATATGCACTAGTCATTGTCAGGTGTCCTTGAAAGTATTATAAAATTGATCTAGAAAATAAAGGCTTAGTAACATGAAATCAAATGTCTATTTATCCAATTTTCTTTATCTACGTCTATATAAACAATACAATAATAAAGTTTATCCTACATATTCCACTCGATCAAGAAAGCATGTTTCTTAGATTTTCTACTTTCTTTCCTTTTTATGTTGACTTCCAATACATATGGCATTGTTTTGTGCATTACTAGAATTGCAATAGTAGCAATTGTGCCAACTCGAAACGCATCTTCATTACATAACAGGTTTGCAATCATCATATCTAGAAATAATTGGCACTTTGCATAAACATGACAAATTTTTTCTACACTGCTAAAACTATTTAGACAAATAGTTTTTCACAATCGCCATTGTCTTATTTATGTTTTCGAATTATTTTGAAATCTATAATGGAAACAATAACATTTGCAATAAGTTTTATCTCATGTTGTTCGATAAACTATTTTGGCACAAGAAATTTTATTTTCATTTCTGCTTTCTTATCTATTAAGTCTGCACACATTATTGTTTTTGTCTTATTTTCTTTGCCCAAAAATGTTTAATATGTAACCAAGATAATGCCATGAAAAATTATCCTAGTTATATTGTGACTAATATCTTCAATCAACAATGGCATATGCTCAATTTCTTTTGACCTAGTCATGAGCATTGAATTGAAATAAATAAATAAATAAAGAACAAAAACAAAAAAAAAGAAATCTAATATAAAGTTAATTACACCTACACAAAACTACCTATTTTCTTTTGTTTCTTTGTTGGGTTTTGTTCTGTTAATTTTGTTTGTTGCGATATTTGTTTCTGTAGTAACGCTCATTAGTATATGTACACCCTCATCCATCTCTACTATGACATCATTCAAATTCAATATATTTTGCCTATTCAAAAATAATACAATGAAATCACCACTTAAAAGGACATTATAATTGATACTAAGTAAGAACTGTCTAATGAAAACACAATGACATAACACAAAGTCATTGCTAATGTAAATAAATTCCCAAAAGGTTTGAGTTTCAACAAATACAAATGTTTGACAGAAATGTTCAAAGTACCTTTTTCCTTGTAATTGTTGTCCTGGATCTGAATCTCTAAGTGTTATATGTTTCCTGAAAATTAAAAAAACATTGCTTTTCGTTATAGTACATTAAAAATATAGCAAAAAAAAACACACTTCCCTATATAATCTAAATATAATCAAATGAAAGTAAATAGAACAAAAGCACACCTCTTAGAAAAATTATCATTGTCTTTAATGGTATGTGTTATGCTTGTGTTGATTTCCGCTTCTCTAACGATATGACTTAGATAAAATATATATAAATAAGAAAAATAGGAGGTTCTAATTTCATAGCATGGAAGTAATTCAGACATGAGAGCTATATGACAATAATATATCTTGTGTAAACATATTTAGTGTTATCACATTATCTCATATTCAAAACTTGTACATCATTTCTACAAGATTGTACTGTATATTGTATAAATGTTCTTAGTACTCGCATATAGAAGAAACAATGCACTATTTACTAGTCAAAAATTTTACATGTTTTTCACCTTCATTCAAAATGAGATTGCAGAGTAATCCCTCATGGCATGCAACTACGAAAAAAACATCTTACAGCTCAGACAATGAATTTATTTGTAACCAACTCTTCTAAAAAGTAATGTAACATGCATTAATAATGTGTACGCTAAAAATATTTCATGATGAACACCTGGTGAATGCTTCTACAAACTGCATAACCAAAATTAGTGGTTACAATTGTCATGTTACCTTATAAATATTCAAAGTTCGTATTAATAGAATTATGTTATATGTAGTTAGATAGTTATATATAACTTTATATATATAGTTATGTTATGTTATGTTAAATATTTATAGAACTATGAACTTATGTTATGTTATATATATATATATATATATATATATATATATATATATATATATATATATACACACACATACAAGAAAGAGTCATAATTGAAGAAATATGTGGAAGTAGCTTTGAAATATTAATGTAATATGAAATATGGGAAAATGAACACAAGTAAAAAGGATACAGTAAGAGATAATGGTACGCAATGATAGCTTTGTTATGAGGTGCACTTATGTTCGATTTATTAAAATAAATCTTAAAATAAGAAAATATGTAAAAGTTTTGAATGAAAAGGAGTTTAAAAATAATTGTGTTTTTGTAGAATAAAGTTAGCTCTTCATGTCAGTGCTCCCACACATATTTTGTCCTCTGCACATTTTTCATTATGTACAAATTCATAGCTCCCGCACATAACTCATCCTCCGTGGATCCTTTATTCTGCATAACTAAATATATAGAATAAGAAAAGATAAGTACAATAGAAAAAGTTGTGTTGTTGTAAGTGACAGAGCACTAGTCGAAGAAATGCCTCCCCTACCCCTAGCACATGATGAAAGCTCCCCACAAGAAAATCTTCAAACAATGAAATTTTCTACAACTAATTGAAGATCATTAGTTCAAAGTACATGCTAAAAGTGATTGAAAAGATTTTGGTTATTACTAAAGAGATTAGATTATGTAAAATGATTAAATATGATATCAAACCTTAATACTGGTTTATTGTCTCTATAACTCAAGAAATCATAGACTTACATGGCAAAGTCAAAGTTATTTTGTTTAATAAGGTTAGTTTTCTCATATGCACAAGAAAGAGAAACACACATACCCCATCCTCTACACATCTTTCATTCCACACAACTAAATTTGTAAAATAATAAAAGATAAACATAGTAGCAATAATTGCCTTGCTATTAGTGATAGAGCACTAATCAAAGAAATGTCCCCCCCACCCCCTCATTCTTTTTAGTTTTTCCTATTACATTTCAAGTTTAATTTTATGTTCCTATTCAAATTAAATTCACGTGTACGAAGTAAAATTGCCTCTACACTCTAGTTCTGTTGCACATACCTCGTACTCAACACATCATTCAATCCACAGAGATTCATAGATTTATGCAGCTACTCTTTAACATAGATAAATCTGTAAAGGTATCAAATGTAAAAGATTTTTAAATTAATTTTGTCCCATTTTATTATTATTATCACATTATACAACTCATTTTTTTTCCTATCATTTATGTACTCTGTAACATGTAATATTGTATATAGAAAGGCACACATAAATGTATACAGACATATGAAACATTATGAAAAAATGCTTTTCTTGCTTGTCCCGTAGACCACTCTTTCACACAAAATAGGTAGTTCATTTAATATTGCATAAATTTCTGAATAAGAGAACCATAGTTCCATTTAAGATAACCAATAAAAAATGTAAAATTTTTAATAGCCTTTTGTCATGGTTTCTTGAACAGTTCTTCATGATTACTTATTTCCTTGAAAGTCTTGCTAGCCCACAACTTGTCTCTTTTTCATCAAATCTCCTATTAGTATTAATTAGTTATGTATAAGCATCAAAAAACGGTAAATATTTTTTCCACTCCAAAACTTGTGCCATGCCCTTCAAATTTGTTATATCCAATTGCTTAGAATATATCAAATAGAACATGCAACTATATTACAAATCCACATAGTCCTTAAGAATTTGCACAATGTTATGCACCTTTGCACGATGTGTCAACATTACTTGTTATGAACCTCTGCCCAATAACATAAGGAAATTTATATAAGTTAAAATATGATGTTAAAGTTAAATTTGATTTTGTCATAATCAAAGTTTCATTGTGAAAATTTTGCTTCCATATTAGAGTTATAACGGAACACCGATTTGTTTTTATACATTGTAAGGAATGTAAAAGTGCCCATTCATACATTGTCATGATTTATGAATTCTACTGAACATAGTGTTAGTGTCAGTATATGCATACTTCCATTCGGGATCAAATCTGCTCTTTGCATTTTCATTTTAGGTGTCTCATACTGAAAGTTTGGATCATTCCATTAGGTCATGTCAAATTGGTCCACTGATGGCTGTTTTCTTCTCTAAAAATCAAATCTTCCCTCCATAGGTACATTTGCTAACCCATATCCATGTTGTATTAAGTTGTGGTTTCAAATATGTTATTTTTAGTGTCAAGGCAGTTGTCTTGACACTAGGTTTTAGGGTTCATTTCCCATGTCTTTCCATTAGGTTTCTCTTAGGGTTCATTTCCAAGGTCAAAATCATGGTCTCAAATATAAATAAAGGGTAGCAAAAGTATGAGGATGACTAATAAACAAAGAGTGATTACCAATAAGTCATGGTGATTGTACAAAGATATTTTGTCACTAATGTAATTTTCATCTCAAAAACATGTTTTTGAGATGAAAACAGAGTATTTTTAGTTGATTTATATTCTTTTGATGTAATTCAATCCATTTTGTGTAATAAGTGTTCCCAGCTGCCCTAAACATTTCTCCTTTCTGCAAGAAAATGAAACCATTGAAGAAATCAGTTCAATCCAAGCATCATCCACCTAAAAAGAGACAAAGAGAGAAAGGTATTAAACAAAGATTTGGAGGAAAGAAGAAAAAGTTCCAAAACATTAGAAAGTGGGTTTTTCTAATGAAAAATCAAAATCAACCTCTATATAAGATGTCAAATTCCTTTTCCAAATTCATCACTTTCATTTGATAAAGAGAAAGAAGAGCATTGAAGGAGAGAAGGGGATTGAGGCCAATTGGTGGCTAAGAGAAGAAGAGGTGCTACACATAAGAAATAGGTTGTTGCGCATAGGAGACAGAGCGTTGTGCACGGAGGCCGAAGCGCTATGCATAGGAGTGGAGCGCTGCACATAGGGAAGTTTCGCCAGTGCAAATTTGAACGGCGTTGCGCATAGAGCCGGAGCGCAATGCACATGTCGGTGGCATTGTGCATAGGTCCAGCAAGTTACAAAACACCCTATCAGCCACTAAAAATGTGTTTTTTTCCTTCTATAGCTTTTAAACAAGTAAGTGTAACCTATGAGCTATCCTACCAGCATTTAATTCATCATTTTGAAGTTGGTTTGATATTTCAAAATTCAAACCCTAGATTGCCTATAAATCCCTTCACCTTTTCCTTAAACCCTAATTCCCTCAAACACATCCCTCCACCTATTTCTTGAACCCTAATCCCTCCTATTAATCCCTCCACCTATTCCTCATACCCTAATTCCCTCAAACACAATCCTAAAACCCTATTTACTAAGCAGTCCCTATCAAAGAAGAATACCCTCCTTATCATTCTCATACCATGTATATTCCATCCTACACCGCATAAGCTCATCTCCCATCCCCTATCCCTATTCACCATAACTCACTCCTTGATTACCTTCCCTAGGGTTACACAGCTTCAAAATTCAACAAACATGGACAAAGAGGATAGATATTATGAGGAGGAGGAAAACAGTGGCAGTGAAAGTTTGGGAGATGAACCTCAACATCAGAGAAAACCACATAAGGGAGGTAGAATTATCAGGGAGGAACCATCAAACATCAGAGAGTTACAGGCTTCTCATATGACTGTCACTTGTTTCAAGCATCTTTGGTGTTATGAGTTTTGTGAGCTGGTACAAAGAGTTCAACATCATCCTGAGCTGACTAGGCTTTTTGTAGCCAATCTCTATGATAACAAAGTAACTCTTGCTAGGGTGACATTTATAGTTTAGTCCTCCATCATTGCTGATGCCACAAGGATTCCAAATGTGGGGGAAGAATGGTATAAGGAACAAGATTTGGATGAGCATTACTATGAGCCATACATCAAATCCAGGTACAAAAATGAAAAGAAGAGGGACTTTCCTTTCAAGTTCCTTGAAGACAAGTATGCCCCTATGATGAGGATCATTATGAAGTATTTTACATGTGAGGGATGATTTTCTATATTGTACACCTATCATATTAGGATTCTTATGCACTTCACAAGAGTGAAAATGTTGAACATCTTGTATTTCTTATTCAGAAACATTGATAAGATGGCCTACATTGTACAGAAAAAGCCATACCCCCAACAGATGAGTAGTATATATCATTATTCCCTAATTAAGATGATTGTGCTACATAATCTCAACCTCCTCAACATCTCCTAGGATACATTCATTGCCAATGACACCTTCAATGGTCCTCATATTCCTCCACGGTGCCCCAAGAAGCAGAAACACCTTCTAGCAGTGCCAAAGCAAAGAAAAGTGAGAAGGCTAAAGAGGCTAAAGTTGTTGAGGAGATAGAAGCCTACAAGACATATTAGAGAGGGGCTAGAAAGTTGTTTGCAGCAAATAGGCAAGTGTTTATCCACTTGATGTGGAAGGGGCCTTGCCTTATTCATCAACTCATAGGCAAATGCTTTCTCCACAAAATGTGGAAGGGGCTTTGCCTTCTTCATCAACACAACAGGTATAACAGGTGCAGCAGTTGCATAAAGGGAAGGAAAATATGCTAGAGGAAAGCCTTGATGATGAGGAGGAAAGGGAATTTGATTTGAAGGAAGACGATGAACCAGAACAGCCACACATTCATCATGACATTGAGATAGTTTACTTGGAGGCTTAAGATGAGGCAACAAACGAAAGCATAACCATAAGGGAAAAAGATGCACAGATCCAAGCACTGATGGACAACTTGTCGAGAGCTAAGTATGTCATTTCATACCTTGAGCAAGAGAGCAAGCAACTAAATGAAAAACAAGTCCTCATGGAGCTGGAACTTCTCAAAGTAAAGAGGCAAAGTGACGAGGGCAATTCAGTAATGCAAAAGGAAGAAAAGCCGACTACCTTGACTACAAAACAAAGAATTGAGAAGGAAATTGAGCAGGATAGAGAAACTTGGCTTGACAGGGTCAATTTTCATTTGGATAAGCTGCTACAAAATCCCAACAGGGACAATCAAATCATTAGGCACATGGCTCTCCATTACAAGACCCAGAACAAGATTTGCAACATAAGGATCAAGCAAATGAAGACAAGGCTAAAACAAGCACTCAAAGGAAAAAAGGAGGATGATAGGCTTAGGTTTCTTGCTAAAGCTTCCTTGGCTAACCAAGATACTTAATGGTGGTATTTTCCACAAATTTTGAGCAAATTTTGAAGAATTTTTGCCTTTTGAAGAATTTGGCAGTTTTTGACATAGAAAGTTTGGCTCTATGCGCAGCGCCACTGGCACTACGCTTTTCCTAGGGGCATCCAAAGAGGGAATGATCAGAATTTTTAAATTCATAATTATGAGTACATGCACCCTGAGAATTCGCTAATCTTTTGGAGTAGAACTGGTCAACCAAAAGGTTAAAAAGCACCCAAACGATGACCTTTCTGCCCTTTTTTGGACACACAGAAGCATTCTTGCGAGAATTGGTTTTTTAGGGGTCAAATGAGCTTCAAATTAAATAATTCTAGATGGTCTAGAAAGAAGACTTGTAGATCTTTCAAATGAGCTATAATGAGATCAATGTTGACCCTAGAAAGGCCTCCAAAAATGCCCTGCAACAAGTGATGTGCATAGAGCTTGGGCGTTGCGCATAGGAAAAAAATTGTGTTGGGTTTCCATTTCACTGTGCCTTGACTGTAATTTTGGGTTTCCTCTCATGGGTGGTATTTTACGGATGTAAATGGTGACTATGCATGTAAATATGATGGATAACAAGTACTAGAAGGTAGATTCATTAGATTAAAAGTTATCTTGAGGACAAATGAATCAGTTTCCTCACTTTTACAGGCAAGTTGTTAGGTTGCCTAGATTCTAGTTTCTTGTTCAGTTTTTGTTGGATTAGTTCCTCATCTTAGGGATTCGACCCCTGAGGATGGGAGGAGTTTGAATCAATGTCTATGTATTCTTATTCTTTCTCATTTTAAAGGGTTGGACTCAGCTGGATGCTTATGCTTTGAGTAGACATCATTTTGTATCAGTTTTCAGCAGGAGATTAATGAAAAATTGCAGCTATTTCTTGGGATCCATGTGGTATGATGCTCAGTTTAGTTTTTCTTATGTTTTCATGTGTTAAAATGTATTGTTGATTCCATTTCAGCATTTTGTGCTCTTTATGTGAATGTATACAAGTCTAAAAGGTAGAATCCATAACTTCTATGCTCTGTTTTGGGTAGACATTTCACAGTCTGTGTTTTCTTCAGTTTAGGAAGAATCCATGTTTGCTTACATGATCTTTCTAGCTCCTCACCTATCTTGAATCACCTCACCCATCAAACCCTAGAGTGTTGAGCCTTGTACCTACCTTGCCCCATCGAACACCCTGCAATTTTGACCTAATTTCCTTGCCCTAACTATTTGGCTCCTCCTAATCTAGCAAAACCCTTCCAAATCAAATCAAAGCTTGAGCTACTATACCTAGCCTAATATAATTTTCTTGATCCAGTCATCTTGGTGGAGATCCTTATGGAGAGAGCCCTCTCCTAACCTAGTAGAGCTAGCTACTTGGCTAAGGGTAGTTTATGGTTACCCTGGCATTGCCTTCCTTCAGCCCAAGGTTCAATCCAGGTGATAACACATAGTTAATAGTTAAAAGGAGAGTTCAGTTGATATTAGATACTAAGGTTGCAATGCAGAAGCACAAACAACATTTTCCTTGTACGGAGTGCCGAAGTGAAGTGGAATTTGCTTATCTTTTCACATATCTCTTGTTGCAACCTCTGTAATTCACATAAGTAGCCCTTTAACAATATTTGTTGGATACTAAGGCCATTTTGTTTTTTGAGATAGAAGTGCATAATGTGGAGGGTTTTTTCTTGAAATGCCAATGTGTGGATCCATACATTCTACTGACATATTTAATAGGAGTGCACTAAAAGAAGAATTCATTTAATATTAGAGCAAGGCATGCATTTTCTCATGCACAATGCAGAAGGGTAATGAATGCCTTCTTCTTCTAGAGAGAGGAAGTGGAGTCGAATGTTTTATTGTAAGAAGTGATCCTATTATTTTTCTTATTTCTACATATAGCTTTTGTCGACACCTTTGTACTTTTCACATGTATCTGCTCAAAAACATTTCTTAAAATTATAAGGAAATACAAAGGTGCAAAAGCTTTCATTATGTGATGGGACAATCAACATTTTTATTCTACAGAGGATGGAGGGACAACGAAATTTATGCAAACCTTTCACTTTACGCAATGAATTACTCCATTATGGTAGAGTGTATAGAAATCAATATGTGACAGAAACTTCGTTCAAATTTTATGAAATATCTTTGCACAATGAAAGCTCTTCGCACAAATCTCTACTGCTAATTAATTTATTAAAGGTTATGTAGTTTTCACAATAAAATCTTTCTATACAATGAAATATTTCTGCACATAAAGTTTCGTTTTTTTTCTTTCTTTGAACAATATTGCTTCATTTTCTGCAAAGTTCTTATTTTGGTTCAGATCAAAATGTTTTATATCAAACAATTGTATGCTCGAAAATCAAAATCACATAAAATCGATATATCAATTTCACTTGAAATACAGAAAAAAGATTCCATTATGCACAATAGGGAGATACACGGAAAGTGTAATAAAATCATTTCTCAAATTGTCACAGTCCACACAGATTTGAAATATTAAGATAATCAACATTAGTCAAGCTTCATAGTAAAAATAAGTACTTAAAATAAAAAAAATATCTTAACTACATTTCTATTATCTGTTATTGGCATATGTATGCATGACATAATATAGGAACTCAAACCGTAAAAAATTCTATTATGCACAATAGGAAGATACACAGAAAGTGTAATAAAATCCTTTCTCGGATTTATCGTAGTCCACGCAAATTTAAAATAATAAGATAATTAGCATTATTCAAGCTTCAGAGTAAAAATAAGTACTTAAAATAAAAAAATCTTAACTACATTTCTATTATCTATTATTAGCATATGTATGCATGACATTATATAGGAGTTCAAAGCATAAGTCTCTAGCATTAACAAATACTTTCACAGTAACAATAATTATATCGAGTTTCAAATTTCAGCCATTGTAGCTATGATTAAATTAAATACAATACATGGAAGATACATATAAAACCTAAAGTTGTTTTTGACTATTCATTATAACTAAGATCAGTAACTTATGTTCTATTAATGTTTCTAGGAAATGTCACATAATATATAAGCAGACAAGATAATATGCAAAAAATTAAGGACTCTAATTCTCAACGGAAATCGCTTATATCATTATGAAAATTCTTAATAGCTCAGTTTGTTAGCTCATTTACTATGATATTCTGGCATCTTCTCTTTAACGGTTTTCTCTTGCATTCCAGAAATGTAAATGTTTTCTTCCTAATAGGGATTGGGATTGGGATCTCAAGAACTATAATATGGAAAAAGAAAGTTGCAAAAGAAAACAAAGAACTGCAATGAGAAACTAAAGTAGGTGACATTAACAAAATTAACAAATACCAATAACTAAATACTAGTAAACAAAAAATGAATATGCAGATATTTAAGCACACGTACAATATGTGAAAGCATATATGCTAATTATTTCACAATTACTTGTCTTTTTCATCCATGACTTGGTGAACCAATGTCTTCAACGTAGCTTTAATGAAATATTTCATTGGACCAATTGTAATCTATAGCTTAACATGTTGATTGAATATTTTCTTTTCGAGCTCTGTAGCCTCTTTTTGTAATTGAGTAGCTAAGACAAACTACTCGTCATTAATACTAACAAAGCTAACTAGCTATTTGTTAATTTCTTATGTAGTAAAATCAGTTATATCATCAAAATGTTTTACCATTGACTATTTTAGCTTTTCCAATCCAACTACTAATGTATCTTTTGTGATCAATTCATAATTCCATATGATGCGTGGAGAGTTTAGATCTTGAATAATTTTCATCACCTTTAGAAACACATTACTTGTTTTATTCTTTATGCTTTCACATTAAGAAATATTTTTTCTATTGTACTAATTCTTTTGGACCGTCCAACTTTGATTTGGCCATTCAATTAGAATTTGGGAGTTCTTTGTTTTTTTTCTAGATCAGACATCAATTCAACCCTTAGACTAAAAGCAAGTACGTTATTATTATCAAAATTCTTGTCTTCGTTAATATTACTTCTCGCCAAATTGACCAATGAGTTGATTTCTTGTGCTAACCATAGTAGACTAGAAATTTATTTCCATGCATGTTAATGATTTCTAATCTTTTCCATATGTTAGTGATAGTATAACATTTTAATGCATTAATGAGTTTTAGAGATTTAATAGATCTGTGAGATGTTCTAGTGTAGATGGTAGTGTATATATTGAAAGTGGAATCATCAAGAAAGGACCCATATTTAAAGAATTTTCCATATCTTCTATTGTTCCTTTTAGTATTAGTTTCTTTGCTTCCTATTCCTTAATATAGATTTGAAGTACATTACTAGTAGCTTGATGGAATCTCATGAGCCCACTGACTACAATTTCAGACATATGAACATTTGTTTCTACTTTATCAATAACTTTATTATTGTGCATGTTTACCTTTTCAATTTCCAATGTTTCACTCTCATTTTTATAGGTTGCATCTTGAAAAGTGATAGACCGATCATTGAAACTATAAGCTTCTCTAGCAATTTTCTCCATTTTTTTCTGATTTTCATTCAAACAAGTACTGACCCAATTAGATAGCAGACCAATTTCAATTTCCATGTTCATAAATTCTTTAATGCTTCCTATTTTTCGGGGACTTTTGGATTTGGCTAATTTAGTTATGTGCATTTTTGCCTAAAATAAATGTTTGACGAGGCTCCTCATCATTCTTGCCAACTAATAACTGATTTTGAATCAGCTCTATAATTTCATTATCTTTTCACCTTCTTTCACTTGAAGATGAAGCCAGACCAATTCTGGATGTGCAAGCTGAAGCACATGTCTTTCACATCTTTCCTTGTACTTTTTTTATGTACTCATGTTCACTTCTTCAACAATTTCTCTAGTATCCAATACCAGCTCTTGATTACTGCTTGGAGCACTATGAATCTTTTCGCTTTAATTTTCAAGTATTTTAAACAAGATATCATATATAATAACAACTAGATGTGTGATAAATAGGCCTTCTAGAACAATGTCTCATTGGTCTTCAACTTCTTTTAAATTAAAACAATGAAAAAACTTTGCAAGATCTACAAGGTGGCTTCCATTGTTCATGGTTACTTGTCCAATAGTAAATGCAAAATAAAAGAATTATTTATTCTTTTTTCTATTCAAATATAACTTTCCAATAGTAGTATTTCCTATAGACTTCATCAAAAAAATACCTATCTATAGCAATTCTTGCAAGCAACAGTGGTTTACCTCAAAGCGATAATACTCGAATAACCATATTATTTCCTCTTTCTTCATGTATCCCTTTTACCAACAAGAAAATGTGTGTTTCACTAGATATTTGATGGGGTTCTTGTCTAGTTATCATGCAAATAATTTTATTTAACAAAATATCTTGGATTGGACAAAAAGTTGAAGTAGCTTCCTGTCTCCACAAATATGGGATAACAGAACTACATCGTTTCTTCGTTAAAAATGAAGTTAGGGTTATGTATCAAGTCATCAAAGACATGACTCAAGAACAAGTTCCTTATAAAATATGAAATCATGAATAATATATTGATTTTGAACAAATTCACTAATTTAAAATCCAATTCATTTGAAAAAATATCAGCCCATTTGAATACATAAATTTTTTTATATGAATAATAGAACACATAGAGAATGGATTCTAGGACACTCGCAGTAGTTTCTTCGCCCATTAGATGGGCATAGAGCTAACATAACTCTCTAAAAGGTTATCTAAAAAAAGTAATATCTAGAAAGGAAACATCAGAAGGAATGCCAAAAGTTTGTGATGTTAACTCTTGAATGATGTTTGAGCCACCTACTTGTGACTCTAGACACCTATTGGCTTTTGACAATTCTAAGCATATATCTGGATTCAGTACCTTGAATATGTTCTTGAATGCCTCAGGAGTCAAAGAAATAGGATTATTTTTAGCTGCTAACGTACTTGTTATTGTCTTTAAATCAAAATTTTGTGTGCACAAATAAATTATTTCTTTGAAATAAAACACTTTTGGGAGGCATGTAATATTCATTAATCCATTAGACCAAATCTTATTGTTATTCTTCTCTTCCATGGAAATATTAACATATATTTGATCTGATCACTAAAAGCTATGGTCAATAAGCACAAGTAAGCACAAGTAAGTTAATCGTATCAATGAAAATAACTTATTTCCCTCCCCTACTAGCCATTTTCACTTTGTATTGTTAAAATATTCTATCAATAAGTAACATTTTCACCACCCTTTAATTAAGGTTTTATCGATATGCTAACCAATTAACACTTGTTACTACTCTGTGTGTGAAATATGTTCTACATGACACTCTCAATAAATAGAAATTTAAAATATCAAATCCAGTATTTACAAGAAATAGTGGAAATAATTTGCATAGTCTAAACATGCCATAATTTCATCCAAAAGACAATAGATATTGTCACATGATTTTTAGAAAAATAAGCACAATTTTTTGGAAAACCAAATTATAATTGGTACGATTTAGGATTTTCAAAATCGCAGTGATTGTTGATGGTACCAGAAGATGGTACCAGAACCATTTCTGCCAAAAAAGAAAGAGAAAAAAAAACAATTTTAACAACCTTAACCTTTAAACATTCTGGAAATTTTTTTGCTTCTTTGTGGCAAGGAATTCATTCTCAAAAGGAAAATGTGCTCATGGTAGACAACACTAAAAGAAACGTTGAAATTATAATGCTAATTTGCGTTTTTTTTTTTTTTCATTTTGTGTTGTCTATTAATATTATGTGTGTGAAATCTATTTGATGAAACATTTTGAATAAATAACAATTCAAGACAACAAAGTCAATGTTTTTAAGAAGTAGTGGAAACACTTTTTTTTTTAATCTTGAAATTCGAAAAGCATTTGCTCCATCTGTGAACCAGATTAAATGTTAAGATTTTCTAATAATGATATCTATCCTACAAGTTGTCAACAATTTGTATTATGAAATGACTTCATAGTTTGGCTCGCACCAACTACTATATCAATGTCAGCTTACAGGTGGCCGCATTTACCATTATTGATTGTGTTGATTTGTACCATTATTGATTGTGTTGATTTGTTCATTCGGAAAAAATAATATCAAACTGTTAATGTCATTATGCCAAGTATGAAAATGAGGAAATCATACTCCAGAAAATGAAAGCTGTATTTTTTTTTCCTTCTTTTCAGTTCTATATAATGCTACTTTGTAGTTTTGTGCCTTTTCCGTTTGTAGCATGGCCCTTCAGCATTCATTATAGTTACATAATTGCATTAATATCAGTTCAATCACAGTAATTTTTCTCATGGGCACTAAAAAACATTTAATCGAATATTTGTTAATTAGTATTTAATTCACAAATGTCATAAGAAAGAATAGGTATGGGAAAGAAAATTTCCGACAAAGAAATTTATATGCAAAACTTTAACATTTCCAATGAAATTTTTTTTTACACTACAAATTAAAGTTTTTATTCCTTGCTTCACACACTTGTTCTCCCACAAAAAAACTAATTGTTCACACATATTAAAAAGACACTTATCATAAATGCATATAGTATTCAAAAATATTTTTCAAAGAGAAAATGTTACATACTCTGTTATTCGATAAACATAATAGGAAGAAAATGATTACATATACATCAAGTTATTAATATTTCAAGCACAAACTTAGTATCCAATTGAAACAAATATAGGATTCCTTTTTATAATGAAAACTCCAAATAAAATTATAGTTCTCAGTTTACTAGGTCAAAGCTTCCTTACATGTATTCAAAAAATAACTGAATTTGCATTCATAATAACATTATTATTATTATTATTATTTTGCAATTGATAAAATTTATTATTAAATAATTTAATTTCATCATAAATTTAAATTAATTTAATTTATATTTATGATTTTTAGGTTTATAGTTGTTAAATAAAATCTCTTATTGTGTGGAAGTAGCTTTGTGCACAAAGTGTAAGCTTTAATATGTGATTCACATAAGATAAGCTTCGCACAATGAAATAGGTTTCTACATCCGGCATGTGTTATTTAAATTCTTATTTTCTTTAAGAAAACAAATTTTACACATATATAACTAAATTATTTACAAAGACTGCTTTATCATTGACTATTGTAAAATGAAATATGGAGTTTTTGCACAAGGCTTCAAAAATTAGAACTCATGGTTTAACATATTATTATTATTATTGTGTTTTCGCTACGAAAACAACCCTCCAAAATTTGTTCCTTATTTAATTTTGGAGCCTATATATGTTTCATGAGCTATCACTTCAAGCTATATTTTGTCATCTTGTTATTTGTTCATGTCTTCCTAAGTGTCGATCATCCTTTCAACATTCCTAAGTATTGATTTTCCTCTTAGGTAAAATTTTCGTGTCATCTTCTTATCTTTGGAATTTCTTGTGTCATCTTTCTAAAGATAGGAAAATCACTAGCTTTTCTTTGACTTAGTGTTGAATTTATTCACTTTACATGCTTACCAAACAAAACTAGGAAAACACAAGTTTGTTTCTTAGAGAAAGTGCACCTTCTAAACTTAGTGACTACACATGCACTATTGAAGGAAACTATGACATCTTGAGCTTGATCGCACTTCCTTCTCACAATTGAGCACAGTTTTGTCTCACGGTTGAGTGCACTCATTGTCCATAGTGAGTGTGCACTCCATGAAAATAGAAAGTGTGCACTCCTTATTCACATAAGTTTCACAGTTCTTATTTCTAGCTAGTGCACACCTCTTGTTTCTCACACATCCACCCTTATTTACTTGCATGCATCCTTATAAATTAGGGACCTTCTCTAGTTAACTAATTCACTCATCAAGCAAAAAGTGGTGAACATGCATTAAAACCCTAATATTTCTTTGCATGATACTCATTATTCATTCTCATAATCACTATTCAATCCATGTTGAGCACATTTTATTATCACAAGGAGCTCTTGTTCACTTTTGGTCACTAGTCTGTCAATTCTTAGAAAGTTTGGCAAAGTGTCACTTTTGTTTTATTTTGTCATCTTTAGTGGTGCCTTTTTTTTCTTTGTGAAATTTAGATTTGTTTTCTACATATGAAGTGTCATTTTCATCTATTCTTACTCCCACAAGTGTTGTATTGCTATTGTAAGTGGTGTTTCTATTGACTCTTCGCATTCCATTACCTTTCACCTTTTTCTCAGTATTGTGACAAAACTTATAAACACTTGCAACCCTTGTCTCTCAATGTTACTTTGTTCTTGACTTGTTGTTGACCTTCAGTTATAAACTTTTGAGATTGTTTTTTAGTATAGCACACCTCTGGGAAACAAGCACCCTTTTTTATTTCAAACTACACCTACCTGAGAAAGTCTCCCTTCCAGAGTGTATACCACATTTTTAAGCCATGGTAGGGAACCGTTTACTACTGCAATTGTGACCTGTGCCCATTATGAGCCTCCCTAGTTCATTACACACTTCTAACTAGCAGTGTCATCCCTCTTTCTCATTGTAACTATGACTTATGCCAAAGAAGAGTACACGATGCACTTCTAAGCCTCAGTCTAGCCTTATCTACCCACTATGATCTCGACATGTGTCCTCTCTTCCTTGCCTTAGCAGAGTGCACACTTCCAGTGGCTAGTGAAGCCACCCTGTCTAACTTTTGATGGGCTTGTGCTCTCATATTGCTCATATATTTCTTTACTCACTTCCATTTGAATAGTTTTAATGTGATAGCTAGGGGATTTTTTGAAACTAATTGTTGTTCTCCATGAGTTATTTTCCACTTGCAAGTGCTACATATATCTGATACATCATCCTCTCATCGTCTATCAAGACAATACTTCCTACCACTCAACAAGATACATCAAAATAAACTTTAGAGAATAGTACTAGGGAGGTAGTGGAAATTACTAAGAAAATTGGTCCTATCCTATCAGACACATAATGTTTCATTGATAAATCTATGAAAGTCACATGGAAGGATATCAAAGATCCTTTCATGTAGAAGGAATTCCCAAAAACTTGGAATATAGGGAAGTGTATATAAATATCAAGAGGTCTAAAATATATAAAGTGGCATGCAGATTCCCAATTCTACCTTGTGCAAATGTTATCGAATAGATCTTGTTACATATGGATAGTAAGAATCTAGTTCTCAAAAGTGAAAATAGGAATGAGATTGTTGCCTACTATATGCATGACATACATTCATATTACAAGATGGTAACTCCCAATTAATATTTGAATACTCATGTATGTGCAACTTGGGAAAACTTAAATACCAAGGCGGTCCTCAAGTCATGGTGGCAAGAACCTGCAAAATTCCACCAAAAACCAAGTGTCATTTATAGGACCAAATATTTGAGAAAGTTTTACCATTATGTCATGGTGATGTGATGCATATTACATGGGTGGAAGAATGAAAAACAATATGAGGAGAGTTGGTTTTATCTACTTAACCTAATTGTTTCTAGAGGCAAAGTCTTTAACTGGACTAATATCCTCTCTCATGAACTGCAACTTAATATACAACAGGCCAAGACAACATTACAAGAAAAACAAGCACCAGAGTTCTCTATGTCTTCTTATCTATTGGATGGAATCTACACCTATTATGAGTTCACATGAATGAAATCGAAATGGACCCCTTAGGAGAAGTTTCATCTCTACTTCCATTGTAGATTGCTATAAAAAATTAGTTTTTGAGGAGTATATATGAAACTACTTGAGCACTTTTTCTTAGTGTTTTATAAGATGATCTTTGAAATAGAACCTCCTTGCATGATGGACCAGGTGAAGGAGGAACTTTATGATATTTCAAATGAGTTTGTTTCACCACAGGGCACATATATCATAGTTTTTGGGTGTCATACCACCCCTCATCTTATGCCAAGGTATGTGACCAATAAGGTGGTATTTCAGAAGGTTTCCTATTAGTTCAACAATGGTTTGTTTGTATAGCTATCGAGGAGGAAGAAGTCTCCTTGGCCATCTTTTCCTTTATGGATTGGACTCTATCAGCTTAAGAGCCTTAAGATTGTTGAAGCTAAAATTCAAGAACTCAAGCTTCTTCATTTTAGAGTAACTGGCTTTCATAGATATGACTCCAGGAATGTTTGCAAGGAAAAATTGTACTAAGATAAGTTATACTTGGTCGTATGTACTTATGACCATTTTATAAGATGAAAAAATCAAGAAATGGTACAATGCACTAAGGAAGAGTCAACTAGCAAATGAGGCAAGAACCTACAATGTTACTCAAGTACCATATGTACATATGGAGGAGAATTTGCAAGAAGTAACTACCTAATTTAACATTATATCACCCAGAAAGAGGCCAAAGCATGGTTTAGAGGAAGAAAGAAGTATAAATTTGAAGGCTAATCTAATGTAGAAATCTGAGGAGAAAAAAATAAGAGTAGAGGAAGAGGAACAATAGTAGTAGTAGTAGGAAGAAGAAATGAAGAAAAAATAGGAGGAAGAAGCCACATAGAAAATGGAGGAAGAATGAATGTCATGTGATATGGAAGAATAGCTAGACGAGGAGGATGACATTGAGGTAGAGCAGCAAAGGAAACAAAGGGAAGAGGAGAAGAAAATTTTAGAGGATGAAAACTATCAAGAAGAAGAGTGCAGAAGAGAGGAGGAGTGCTTACAGAAAGAAAAATAAGAAAATATGAAGCAAGATGAGTAGCTAAAGAAGAGAAAATCAAAGGAGCTACAAATAAAACAACATGAATAAATTTTAAAGTGGTAGAAACCAGAGGATGAAAGAACAAGAGAAGAGGAAGAGAAACAATAAAAGTGGTCATAGGAAGAAGAAATGAAGAAAAAATAGGAGGAAGAAACCATATAATAAATGGAGGAAGAATGAATGGCTTGCAATATAGAAGCAGAGCTAGAGGAGGAGGATGACATTGAGGTAGAGAAACAAAGGAAATAAAGGGAAGATCAGAAAAAAGGTTAGAGGAAGAAAAGAAGCAAGAAGAAGAGCACAAAAGAGAGGAGGAGTGCTTATAGAAAGAAGAAGAAGAAAATATGAAGCAAGATGACTTTTTGAAGAAGAGGAAAGTAGAGGAGCTACAAAGAAAAAAATAAGAAGAGCTTTTACAGTAGTAGAAAGCATAGGGAGAAAGAAGAAGAGAAAAGGAAGAGGAACAACATAAGAGAACGTAGGAAGAAGAAATGAAGAAACAATAGGAGAAGAAGTCACATAGAAAATGGAGGAAGAATTAATGGACGGTGATATGAAAGCAAAGCTAGATGAGGAGGATGGCATTGAACCAATTGTAGTTGAACCAACACTCGGCTAGAATCACCTCTCACTAGTGGCCATCTCCCATTCAGTGAAATGGGAATTGTTCCTCCACTTGTCGACAAGGTTATGGATGCATACATATTTACGCTTGACCAGTTGAAGAAGAGGAATGTACAAGAAAAATGAAGGTATTTTCCTAATGACCCTGTTCATCTAGTCTTCATAACCATAGAAAAGGGGATAAAATCCAATACTAGGAGGAACCCTCGAGCAGTCATTGTAGAGAATGTGGCTTTTGTGATAGCATCACAAGTTAATATAGAGTATCTTATCAGTGAGAATGCATGACTGTGAAAATCACTAGCTGCCACAAAATAGCAGGTTGATCATCTTGACACAAAGAATTAATGGTTGTCTTCTACTAGTATCAGCGCGGTGGAGCTAGGATTAGCCATATTTGAATAATTGAAGCTGATGGAGAACAACATGAAACAGTTATACAATGAGATGATTCTCTTGCATGAAGTGATGGTGGCTTTAGTTGAAATTTGAAAGAGACCTCAAGAAATCCTGAAGGTTCTAAAGGTTACAGGCATAACTGTATATTTGATGTAGGATTGGGGAGACAAGTATCTTAACATTCCTGAGTGGTTGGTCCAAAAATACAGATTGTCAATCGAGGTGGATAGAGCATAGTTAAGGCTACATACTCATAACTACATCCACCTTGGTGAAAAATAAACCAACACCATAGCTACTTATGTTTAACTATATAGTAGTTCATATTCGTTGGCACAAAAACATAAAATAGCTTCTATGGGTTCACTAGGATAAATAAGTAGTAAGGATGTTGATCCAAAATTGATCCTAAAACCCTCTAAGTCTTCATATACTTAAACACTATCACAAAGGAAAAACCTTCACAAATGGTGGAAAACATTATCGCACGGGAAAAACATGGAGAAATGGTGAAAACAGAGTTAATCGGAGGCTTAAGCAACATTGCACAGCAGCCGTCGGATCTGGCCAATCAATGGTCTAGATCTAATCAGCATATCACAATCAGAGGTAGCAGGTGGAGTCTATCGGAGGCGGCCTTATGGAAATTGTGATTAAATGAGGGTCATTGATCAAGCACGCAAATCAACGGTCTAGATATACTCGTGCTATCGCATCGCTAATATACACACAGGGAAGGACTTAACCCCCAGCTTGAAGGTTCGGTGATATGCAATTCTGATATATCACATTGTAACTGTGTAAGGGGTGATGCCAAGAGACCAACAACCATGCTATAGCGATGCGCCGATAGCCGATAAGGCCGATTAGCACAATCGATGATCAGAGAATAGGGAGGATATGCGATATGCAATATAGCCGAACCCGATGGGGTTTATGGATAAAAATACATATATTTTGAAGTCTGATATGAAGCCATTTGTTGGGTTTTCCTGTGTATTTGGAGTTTTTGTTATAAACCCAAATACAAAGGAAAACCGTGGCCTATGACTTGCGACTTGCGATAGCGATATAAAGGCGGACCTGATGGAGTTTTAGGGTGGATTCAATATTATTTGAAGTCCGATAAGAGGTGTTTAGGCGGATTTTTCATCGTTTTCTATGTATTTCTCTATGTAAACAAAGAAACAATATTTTTTGGATTTCAACGCATGAGTAGTCCTTTCCATTGCAAAAGAGGTGGCCACCATACCTAAAGGCATTTCACAATGATTGTTTAACACTCAGAGGGGATTTGAACGGATAGATGCCAGGAGCCAGAGAGCCGAAAGGGAAAACAAATAGACAAGTACCGATAGCCTTAAAAGCCACTCAGTGTCAGAGACAAGGCAGGAAGTGCTGAGACAGAGAGAAAACAGAAGACAGAGAGCGAGAGAGAGAGTCTGTGTACTTGGAAAGACTTAAGGGATTCAAGTAAAACCTTGTTGTTTATTCCTGTTGTGTTGAGACTCAATTTGAGCTCACACTTGTAAAAACGCTGCTCTTGAAGACATAATAGAGAGGTCCCCATTGAAAGCTGGACCAAGAGATGCAACCTAGTAGTTTTGGGTGAACTCCTTGATTATTTGTTGTGTCGATGTGTGCTTGTCTATTATGTTTCTCTAACTGCTCATTGTCTATATTATTCACAATCTTTTCGATCTGTTGCACTAAGTGATATAGTCATTACTGTACAGGAGATTGTAATACCTTAATATTAATCTAAGATCTCATTTTCATATCAAGTGGTATTAGACCTTTTGGTTTTGGTTTTGTTAAGGTTAGACAAGCTTGTGCTGGATTTTGAATGCTTACTAGGTCAAAGCTCAAACTAGGAGAAGGAGAACTTGTTGAGGCTAATCCAGAGATTGGAATAGTCTAACCTGAGAGGAGAATGGCAGAAGAAGCTCTATTAGAATCAGAATCTTAGTTCATGGATAGTTTTATGGCCATGTGAGCCATGGTGGAAGAGATGTATTGGGAATTTAAGAAGGGTCAAGGTGAAAGCACTTCAACACCCAAACAAGACAATGGAGCAGAGGAACCTTCTCTAGCTTCCCCTCTAGAGGGCAAAGGGAAAGGGGAAATGCCTCCTCCATCATCTTCTCCACCATCACCTTCATCATCCTCATCTCCTAGCCCTAATAAGAAAAGGAAGATAAAATCTTTGATTAAATTAGATGTGAAATTTGATTTGCCAATTTATGATGGAGAACTAAATGTAGAAAAGCTAGATAACTGGATAAGATAGATTGATGTATATTGCAGGGTGTAGAACATTGAATCAGAAAGGAGAAAGATTCATCTGGCTAGCCTTCAACTTGCAGGAATTGCCTTAGTGTGGTGGGAAGACAAGACATAAGCTGATCTGAAGGGACGTGGTAAAATTCTTTCTACCTGAAATGAATTTGTTTCTACCATCAAAAAAAACAATTCTATCCTCTAGTTTATATGCAGCAAGAAATGATGAGTTGGCAAACTCTTTGCCAATTAAAGGGTCAAAGTGTACAAAGTTATACCGATGAATTTAGAAATAGAGCTTTAACTCTAGGCATATCTCTAGACTCACCTGAAACTTTGTTGAAGTATATAGGTGGTTTGCATAGCTATTTGAAGCACGTCATTCTCATGTTTAATCCCACTATCCTAGATGATGTATTAGTTCAGGCTACACATCTAGAAGCTAGAGGCAAGAATGTGAACCCAGAGGTTGGGGGATCATCTAAACACTCTGCAAGCAAGAACAAGGAAAAGAAGAAGCTGAAATGGAAGGAGAGGAAGACAAATGTTGTACAGAAGGACAAACCTTCATGCACTCATTGCAAGAAGGATGGACATGATGATGCACACTGCTGGTCTTTGCATCTGGAGCTGATACCTAAGAAGTTCGGTGGTAAGAAGAAAAAGATTGTTGCTACTGTTTGGAAAGACTTGGGGTCAGACTCAGGTGATGAAACAATAGTCACAGCCACAGGTATAAAAGGTAAAAATTCTGAAGCATCCACAAGTAATTCTGCACAATCTATTGATAATGAAGATAATGAGAGGAAAATACATGAGATTTTTCATATTAGAGTCATTTCCAAGCACCAAAAGATCAATACTTTATTTGATAGTGGATCACAAGTAAACTTGATTTCTGAAACAATTGTAAAGAATTTGGGATTACTAACAACACCTCACAAGAATACATATCCATTAGGTTGGGTATGTGATAAAGCAAAGCTACAAGTAACAAGACAATGTAAACTTAGGTTTGCTATTGGGTCAACATTTGTAGATGAGGTTGAGTTAGATATAGTTCCCTTGGATATATGTGGTATTGTTTTGGGAAGTCCTTACTTGTATGATAGGAAAGCCATTTTCTATAGAGCTGAAAATAAGTATCAACTCACTAAAGATGGAATACAATATATTGTAAGAGCTCATAAACTCAAAAATAACTATTATCTCATAAACTCGGGGCAGATGAAAAGAATTGTGAATTCATGCAAGCAGTTTTTACTAATGGTTGCAAAGGAAAAGAACCCCGATAAAACCAATGTATTTGAAGGTTGTGATGCTAAACAGAAAACTGATTTAGTTAAAGTTGTTTCAGAATATGATATCCTATTTCAAGAACCTAAAGTTCTACCACCCAAAAGGGAAATAGTACATGATACTCATTTGCAGCAAAGATGCTCCATTACCTAACATTGGAATGTATAGGTTATCCACTTTAGAGAATGCAGAGATAAATAAGCAGGTATAGGAGCTGCTCGATAAAGGGTTCATAAGACCAAGCACATCTCCATGTGGATATACAATTATGCTGGTGAGAAAGAAAGATGGTTTGTGCAGAATGTGCATTGATTATAGAGCACTGAATAAAATAACGATCAAGAATCGTTATCCTCTTCCTCGTATTGATGATCTATTAGATCAGTTGAAAGAAGCAGTTTAGACTTGCATAGTGGCTATCATTAGGTCAGAGTTGCAGAACAAGATGCATGGAAGACTACTTTCAAGACAAAGCAAGCGCTGTATGAATGGTTGGTTATGCCTTTTGGCTTAACTAATGCTCCTTCCACTTTCATGAGAGTTATGAATGATGTACTCAGACCTTTTATTGATGATTTTGTATTATATATTTAGATGACATTCTTGTTTTCGGTAAAACATGGGACGACCATTTGAAGCATGTAAAGCATACTTTAGATGTTTTAAAAAGAGAAAATCTCTATGTGAAGTTGTCAAAATGTGAATTTGGCAAAACACCCTTAAATTATTTGGGTCATATTGTAGGGGGTGGTAAATTGAAGATAGAACCCTCTAAGGTCGAAGTCATTGTGAACTCGCCTAAACCCAAATTTTCTACAAAAGTTAGGAGTTTCTTAGGAGCAGCACAATATTGGAGAAATTTTATTGCTAACTTTTCTTTGATCGCAGCTCCCTTACATGCTCTAATAGGATTGAACAAGGTGTTTCATTAGGGAGGAAAATAGTAGAAAGCCTTCAACACCTTAAAAGGAAAAATTAGTACGGCACCAGTACTAGCACTTCCAGATCTTCAACATCCATTTGAGATTGAAATAGATGCCAGCGACTCTGCCATGGCAGCAATGGTTATGCAACACGGTAAACCCATATGCTATCATTCTAAGACATTTAATTCTGCAATAATTAAATATCCCACATATGATAAAGAATTGTATGCATTAGTACAGAGTGTGAAAAAGTGGAAACATTACCTAATGGGCAAAGAAACAATCATACATACCGATCATCAACCACTTCAAAATTTGCACTCACAAGCTAAATTGCAGCAATCAAGACATTATAGTTGGATGGGATTCCTACAACAATTTCATCTTGTCATCAGATATAAGAAGAGCATACACAATAAGGTTGCAGATTTGCTATCAAGACCAATCATAAATGCATCTACTATACTTAAGCATAACTCAGTAATGCATGAAAGTTACATTGAACAATATGCTCAAGATGTAGATTTTAAAGATGTATATGCAAATTTAAATCATGGAAAGCAAGTAGAAGAATTGGATTATTATGTTAAGGACGAACTCTTATATCATTTGGGAAAGTTATGCATTCCACAAATTGAAAGAGTTAACATAATCTAAGAAGCACATACTTCTCTCATATTTGGCCATTTCGGTGTAAGTAAAACAGTTGCATGGTTGCAAAGGTTCTGTTATTGGCCAAGAATGCATGAAACAATTTCTAGATATATTAAAGGGTGTACTATGTGTGCTACAAGCAAGCCCAGTAATAGAAAATTAGGCTTGTACACTCCACTTGCAGTTCCTTCTCATCCTTGGGAAAGTGTTTCCATAGACTTTGTTGGGGGATTGCCAAAATCTAGAAAAGGTCATGATTATTTGTATGTTGTTGTGGATAGGTTCAGCAAAATGTGTATTTTGATACCTTGAAACGAGCAAGTCACAACTTAATAATAAAAAATAAAAATAAAAAAAAAAGTGAAGCTGTTCTTTCAGCATGTATGGGTTCATTTTGGGTTACCCACTTCTATTATATCTTATCAAGATTCCTGATTTGTTGCGAAATTTTGGTCAAGTCTATGGGAGTTAATGGACACCAGATTGAAGAAGAGCACAACATTTCATCGACAAACAAATGGTCAAATAGAGGTGGTCAACAGGACAGTGATCCAGTTGCTTAGAGGTTATTGCAACAAGCATCCCAAACTTTGGGATGAGCATTTGTGTCATGTGCAACATGCTTACAACCAAGCCAAGCACTCTTCTACTCAGGGATCTTCCTTTGAGACTTGTTTTGGTTTTATACCAAAGTCTCCCTTGGATTTTGTCTTTGGTAAAGACATAGCAGTTGATGGACACAGTGATGTGCAAAAAGCAACAAAGTTCATTGAACAGATCCAAGAAATTCACTAGGCAGTGTAGGGGCAGCTGGAAAGAAGCTAGGCCAAGTACAAGGCAAGGCATGACAAGCATCGTATTGAGCATAGTTTCCAAGTTGGTGATCAAGCCTAGTTGTACATCAGCAAAGACAGAATGCAAGGTCAAGGTAAGAAGCTGAAACCAATAAGGTATGGGCCTTTCAAGATACTTGAGAAAATTGGTGAAAACACTTTTCGCCTTGATTTTCCAGCTTATATGCATATCTATTCAGTCGTTAATGCAGAAAACTTGAGACTGTATGAACCTTCATTGATTGAAGATCCCGAAGAGCAAAGTCATTTTCCTTCTATTAACGATCTGTTGCCTGAATATCTCAATGAGTTGCAAGAAGACACAGTTCTAGACAGGAAGGTGAGAACTATGCGTAGATGGGATGTTGAGTACCTGAGCATCGAACTCAAAGTTTCAAAACCATGAAGTGCACGATGGATAGAAATTGGGCAAGTGAGGAAGCTATATCCTCACTTGATCAATGCCTAAAAACCAACTTTTGGTGGTCAAAAATCTTTTCATTGGGAAGGCGTGATCCAAAATGGATCCTAAAACCCTCTAAGTCTTTATATACTTAAACACTATCACAAGGGAAAAACCTTCACAAATGGCAGAAAACACTATCGCACGGGAAAAAGATGGAGAAATGGTGAAAACAGAGTTAATCGAAGGCTTAAGCAACATTGCACAGGAGCCGTCGGATCTGGCCGATCAACAGTCCATATCTAATCGACATATCGCAATTGGAGGTAGTAGGCAGAGTCTATCAGAGGTGGCGGTATGGAAATCGTGATAGTGATCAATGTAATTAAATGAGGGTCATTGTTCAAACCCAAAAATCAATGGTCCAGATCTACTCGCGCTATCGCATCGCTAATATACAAATAGGGAAGGACTTAACCCATGGCCCGAAGGTCTTCCGATATGCGATTGCGATATATCACATCGTAACTGTGTAAGGGGTGATGCCAAGAGACTAGCGACCATGCAATAGTGATGCACCGATAGTCGATAAGGGTGATCAGTGTAATCAACAATCGGAGAACATGGAGGATATGTGATATGCAATATAGCCGGACCCTATGGGATTTATGGATAAAATTACATATATTTTAAAGTTCGATATGAAGCCATTTGTTGGGTTTTCCTATGTATTTGGGATTTTTCGTTATAAACCCAAATACAAAGGAAAACCATGGCCTATGACTTGCAACTTGCGATAGCGATATAAAGGCAGACCCGATGGAGTTTTAGGGTGGATTCGATATTATTTGAAGTCTGATAAGAGGCGTTTAGGCGGATTTTTTAGTGTTTTCTGTGTATTTCTCTGTGTAAACAGAGAAACAATATTTTTGGGATTTCAACATGCTAGTGGTCCTTTCCGTTGCAAAACAGGTGGCCACCATACCTGAAGGCATTTCACAATGATTGTTTAACGCTTAGAGGGGATTTGAATGGACAGAGGTCGGGAGCCAGAGAGCCAAAAGGGAAAACGAACAGACAAGTGCTGATAGGCTTAAAAGCCACTCAGTGTCAAAGACAGGGTAGGCAGTGCTGAGACAGAGATAAAATAGAAGACAAGGAGCGAGAGGGAGATTCTGTGTACTCAGAAAGACTTGAGGGATTCAAGTAAAACCTTGTTGTTTATTCCTATTGTGTTGAGACTCGATTCAAGCTCACACTTGTAAAAACTCTGCTCTTGAAGACATAATAGAGAGGCCCCCACTGAAAGCTAAACCAGGAGATGTAGCCCAAGAGTTTTGGGTGAACTCTTTGATTATTTGTTGTGTTGATGTGTGTTTGTCTATTATGTTTCTCTAACTGCTCATTGTCTATATTATTCACAATATTTTCTATCCGTTGCACTAAGTAATATAGGCATTACTGCACACGAGTCTGTAATACCTTAATATTAATCTAAGATATCATTTTCAGATCAGATGTTGTCATGCAAGAGACAAAAGAGTTCATTGAACAAATCAGTAAAGCAAAAAACCAAGAAGGCTTGGAGGTCACCAAGAATTATATTCTATAATATGAAATTGGGCCAACCAAAGTTCACATGATGTTATCCTTATTGTGGAGTAGTATACAATCAAAATCCAAGTATATATTATCATAGCCATTGGAGGTGAAGATGTCATATGTTACAGATCTACGAATCAGAGTTAAATTTATCACAAAAGAGTTCAAAGCATGGCACTCCTACATCACAAATGACCTCCATTTATAAGCCATTATATTGTCTTTTCCTCCTTTATGAGGAATGTTTTGTCTTATTATACTTTTGTCTTATTTAGCCGCGATTTTTTATGTAATTTGTCTTTTATAAATAAGAATTCCAAGAGACAATTGTGGAACATGAAGATTAACATAGGAGTCCATAGGTTGTAGAATTCAAAGAGTCATGAGGAAGCTCAAGGGAAATTACCATCTATTATAAATAATCCCTCATAACTCAAGAAAAGGGCTTGGAATTTTAGAGATTTCCCTTGGCTTCTCTAGTGACACATAAGTGAGAATATCATTCTTTTGGAGAAACAAGTTGTAGCTTCATGTTCCACTATTGGGGCTAGTGATTTATTAATGTAACAATGTACTTGGATATTTCATTAATTATCATAAGATCTTGGAGCCAACACTCTTTCATGCATGTATCGTAAATGTTGTAAGACTATTCTTTGGATGTTTGTAGTATATGTTTATATTATGCATACTAAAGAGATTGAACTATTTTTTTCTTTAGATATGAATCTTACTGAATGGGTGTTGTTATGTGTTACATGATCGTTGTCATCTTGTGAACTAATTTGTAGGTTAATTAACAATTCTTTCTCATTTTCTCTCACGTTTCTTTCTTAGGATAGTACTAATATTTTTCTATTAGAGGCTCATCTCTTATCTCTCTCTTATGGAAGCTCCTTTTACACTTACACTTGGTGTCTCACAGATCTTAAATGCTTACTACCCAAAAGCTATGTGTATGATCCCTTGTGTATGTTTTGCATCCAAGGAATTCCTTTAAAATCGCTTGCAAGGGTGGTTGGACCTTATATCCTGATGGGGTCCTACAACAGATGTTGTTAGGTCTAATTGGAACTTCACATTAGGGAGACCCTCTATATGTTGGTGGTATCCAACACCATCAACATATTGTTATTATGAGATATTTCTTTCAAGTTAAGAAAAATAATTTATTTTGTAATAAGTCCCTCTTGTAGTTTTTACAATGTGATAAAATTTATTATTAGACAAATATGGTTTAGTCATAGTGAATGTTCCATTGCGTGGAGCTTTCACTTTGGGAAAGATGCTTCCTTTGCACAATGAAAACTTTCATTCTAAGCCCCACACAATGAAATATTTTCACATAGAAGCTCCGTACAATGAAACAAAAACCCCTACAACACTTGCTTTTCTACATGCATTCATAAATAAAGAAAACTCAGATAGAATAATCAATATTTTTTCTTGAGAAGCCTTCAATAGTAATCTACATAGTTATAGAAACTGCAATTGTATTCAGACTCAAATGTTAATCACCATAGTTGTCATTAAAATAAATATTGCAAAAGAAATAGATATCTAACAACCAAAACTTTTGCCAAACATTTATTTCCATTGTAAAATGAACTGGAATAGAGTAATCAGTCTTTGTGCTTCATAAGCCTTGAACAATAATGAACATAGTAAAAATAAAATCAATTGTATTCAAATTGAAATGCTGATAACTATAACTATCATTAAAATAAGCATTATAAATGGAATCGATATATTTGAATAAAAACTCCTTCTAAACATTCATTTTCACTATCATGGATTTCACACCATTACATAGAATATAAAAGCTAAAAATAATAGTCTCATTATCTTATGTTCATTCAATGTTCTTGAAGAACACTAAAAAATCCAGAGTAATACAAGTTGACATGAAAGATATTATCTATGAATTCTTGATATAACTGGTAAACAGTTTTAGTATTAGGACACGGTAAACATAAATCCATGTAATTATCATGAATTATAGAACATTAGCTAATATATAAAAGCTCAAAGAAAATACTATAGAACATATGTTCAATTAGTGTTTTCTGTACAATGTCCCAGAATTTGGGTCTATATAACATCACATGTGAAACGTTATATTAGAATTGTTTACACAATTGGTAAACAAACTCAGAAAATAGAAAAGATAGTAACCAGAATCCAAAGAGGGTATGATTACAAACTCATGGTCTAGAAAATAGCCTTTTTTGCATAAATCATTTATCAAAATTCTATTTCTTCAATCGAAAAAGTAAATGTATTTTTCCCAATGGGGACTATCATATTGGGCTCTCATTGACCATAATATCTAAATGTCATTTGCAACAACAAAAAAAAATTGCATTCAATAATTAGACCATTCCATCATAACATACCCAAAATACTTAAATTATTAAATACTATAAACATAAAAACAAATTTTCCAATGTATTAAAACACTACAATATGCAAAAGCATAGCCCAACATTGTTTAGCTATCAGTTATCTCTTGAAATCACGATTTTTGCAATGAATTCCTTCACTTTAACTTCAATGAATTCTTTCATTAGAGCGACAGTAATGCCATGTTTAGCATGTATATTAAATGTCTTCTCTTGAATTTCTCTAGTTTCTTCTTTCAAAATTATGAAGCTAAGATATCTAATATAATGCACTGCATAAACCCCCTAATACTTAAATTCAAAAAGAGTGAAGGGATCTCTACTTGAATGGTTCATGAGGCACAATACTTGCTAAGCTTTTACAAATGTGGTAGCAAGATAAGTGCACTTGATTGTGGGCAAAACTCCACAGTTAAGCATGCTTGAGCTAGAGGTGATCTAGGATGGGTGACCTCTCGAGAAGTCCTGGTTACTGGGTGCAAGCCTCGGAAGTGATGATTGACGCTATGTGATTCATTTCACTAGTTTCAATCCCACTTCTTCACCCTTGTGAGCATCACCCGATGCAATGAGTGCTAAGTGAACTATTCAAAAATCATGAGAAATTAGTGATTTATGACTACCTCTCATGGAAATGGCTATACGTGAATGACTTACTTAACGAAGTTGAATCCCAAAATGATATCTAATGTAATGCACTGCATAAACCCCCTAATACTTAAAAGTAATATTTGTTAACACTAACAAAAATTATATCAATTATATCATCAAACTTTGTTTCCTCTGATTGTTTCATCTTCTCCAATTCATCCATCAACCTGTATTTTGAAATTAATCTAGACTCATATGTAATGCATGGACCATTTAAATCTTGAACAATCACTACCACCTTGAAATACAAATAAAATATTCTATTTTGTATTCCTCCACACTCAGAAATAATGTCCTCTAATGTTTCGATTTTCTCATACCATGCAACCTTGATCTGCTTCATCTGATCAACATTTGGAAACCCTTGTTTATCTTTTTCTAGTTCGGATAGTAAAACAAGTTTCCAACTAAATGTCGCAGACAGAAAGTTGATTTCCATGCATATTCAATAATTCGCAATATTGTGGATAATTACTAATAATATACGATTTCACTGCATTAAGAAGGTTGATAGGTTTATCAAATATATGAGATTCGTTGGGACTCGAAATTGCCAATGGTGGTCTGGTAGTACTAGTGGAGTCTTCAATAAAGGACCAGAACTCAGAGTATCTTCTAGATCTTTTATTTTTACCTTCAGCTTCAAGTTTTCTAGTTGTCATCGACTAATTGTTTTGGAGGATTTGGTATCTACAGATAAATACTAATTCCCTAGATAAGTAGCCATATCTAGAGCAACAGTTTAAAGTATTTTAGTATTTCCCTATAAGCAATAGATAAGATGACAAGATGAGAAGACCTACTTGTAGTTCCGCTTTCCTCTCGTCTCCTTTGTATCGATCTTGTCGCTCCTTCCCATACTTAATACGCTTGAGAAGTACCTACAAACACAACAGAAAATAAAGAAACGATGAAAGAAAAAGATCTATTGAATATAAGTGAATGTAATCAGATAAATTTCACACATATAAGAATTATAAAACAATACAAAAATATGGGAGAAAGATTCAAACACTTTATTGAATAGAAGAAGGAATTGCAACCAATTGTGTCTGATTCAAAGCCATTCCTCTAGCATGGATCCCATCCACAACACATCAAAAGCATGACAAACTTTTATCATCACGATACTTTCTTCAAAGCCAATTATCATAGCAACATTATCACCTTAAAATTCAACATAATCCAGCCCCTGATCACTTAGATGAGTGGTCAATTTATAGGAAGATGAAGGAGGTTTAGTCATAAATGGTGGCATTGAATGGCCTTCCATACTTAGAATTAGTTCCATGGAGGAAGGGATGAGAGGATGGGATGCATCTTAACTCATTCCTCATCCATTTTCGAGCTCATAAGAGTTGATAAGTGAGGGAACCTTCTAGATGACTCCAAGAGATAAGAATATTCCCCAAACCCTATGTGAATTTCACTCAATCTCACCTAGCGTAGGTGAAAGGAAGCCTAAGTGATATGCAGAGCACCCTAGAATGGACTTAACTGCTCTGTAGCGCACCCTTACATGGGCCTACCTACGTTGGTCATTCTAGAGGCCATTTCTGGATGTCTTCAAGTCATGAAACTGTCTAGGAAGGAGGCATTCAAAGGGGTGACTTGTTTAGGGCATGTAGCAACTGAAATTAGGGTTTGATGAGCTCTAAAACACTGATCTAGAGGATTGGATTGATGTGCCCAAATGGATCTATAACAGCTGCCCCCTAAAGCATGAAGTCGGAAAAATTCAAATGTCGAATGAAATGCTTTACGATGTGATGAGGAGGTATCGAAGCGAAAGGTGACCTGCATCAATTACAATACATATATCATGTTTTTTTATTTTTTACATGAATCGATGAGGGGAGGCATACCCATGCTCAGCTTATAAACTTTCATTACATGTACATAAACAGTCGTCTGCTGATATAGACCCATGATTCGAATGACCATCAATGTAAAGCCATTGTACATATGATTCAGTACTCCTGAAATCGCAGCCTGAATGGATGAAACTAGATCTGAGGTGTTATCTCATTCAATCATTCACTCAAGTAGGAGTCTAACCATGTGAATACGTGATCTGAAGTTAAACATGGGAAGACACCATCTGATTACCAGCAGATGATGTAAGTTGTTAACAGATGCGAGAGAAATCACCGATAATTATAATGATCCTCAAGGTACTGCAGTACATTCTGCATGGTGTGAATGGCTGATTTGATGTCAAACACCATGCAAAGTCTTTCAGTCAAAGGTCATTGATGTCAACCTATCGTTGGAAGCGAGAAACCCGCCATTGATGCATGCAAGCCTCAAGGTACTGGAAGGGTGTTTCTAAGTCAACTTCTTGGATAATGTGTTGATGTCGACAAGAAGTGAATCATCACAGGAGGGCCTTGATGTATCCCACATCAATGACACGAAATGAGTGTAGTGATTTTAGAGATGGAATTTGACTGATGAGACGAGGTTCAGGAATGGCGGTCATGAAAATGAAGGTTTATGGTATTGCAAAGGATGAATTTTGACTGAATGACTTCTCTTGAACATGTCGGTGACACTGAATAGAATTGGTAGCATTGACCCAAAATAAAGTGATGGATGGTATGATAGACCAATAGTGTGATAACCATCAAGCTAATAACTTGACCCAAATAGTCATGGTGATGGAGTGAAAGTGTCATTGTTATGGAACTAGCTCAAGAAAAGATAGAAAAGAGAGATCAACGCCTTAGAATTCAGCCTCTTCGAGGGGGCAACCTCCTTTACATTACATAAATGAACAATTCTTGGATGATACAAATGAAAATACCTCCTTTCTATATATAGGAGTCTAAGGAGTCAAAATATAACCTAGCCGACCTAACAATAATAATACAAAGCCACAATAATAACAATAGTGGGCTTCTATGGGGCACAATAGTAACAATATGGGCACTACATGGGTACATCAATATAATAAGTGGGTTGTACTAATAACAATAAGGGGTTACACTAGTAGTATAGGGGCCTAACATGCCCCTCTCCGTCAAAAAGCGTTGTCCTCAATGCTTGAGTAGTTCTTGATGCTTCTGTATAAAATTCTTGTCCTCCCATGTGGAATCTTCAGCGAGTAAGTTCTTCCACTTGATGGGATACTCTGAAATTGATCGATTTCGTAGCTGTCGGGTTCTTGTTTCTGTGACTGCTCCAGGTTCCAATATGATTTTTCCTTCCTCTTCAATTTCTGGAAATATTGTTTGAATTGAGATCTTTTGCAACTTTTGAATAAGTGGCCATACTTTTTCGTCCTTCTTCTCTTCATCCCTTGCTTCGTTTATCCAATCTGGTTGGATAATAGAAATAGCACAAAACAATGCTTCCACATCCTCGTCCTTGAAGAGTCTTCACATTTGGTAAGGTCGCCATTTTTTAAGTGCACGTAGTATTGCCAACATTTCTTGTTGTTTCATTTGATTTTGCACCGAAGTGGTGCTATCCTTTAAAAGTTGGAGAACTTGTTGTTGATGCTCGATGTGATCTTTCACTGCTTGAACCTTTTTCTTCTTGATATGTCCTTCTATCTTTAGAGTTTGAGGAGTGGTAATTTCTTCCAATCCTTTACAAGATATGGTTGGATTCATTTCTTGACACTCGATGTGATCTTTCACTTCTTGAACATTTTTCTTCTTGATATGTCCTTCTGTCTTGCTAGTTTGAGGAGTGATAATTCTGACCAGTGAAGTACAAGATATGGTTGGATTCATTTCTTCTTTCTTGATGTGATCTTTCACTTCTTGCACCTTTTTCTTCTTGATATTTCCTTCTATCTTGAAAGTTTGAGGAGTGGTCATTCTTGCCAATAGTTTACAAGATATGTTCTGATTCATTTCTTCTTTCTCTGGGGTCAGGTCCTGGCATATATCATCTTCTTTTGATGTTTCTTGATCCTTTTCTTCCTCCTCTTCATACTCTATGTAAAATAATTTCTTCTCAGCACACTTATGACCTTTAGTGCATTTTCTATCACAATTGTAACAAAGCCCTTTTTCTCTTTTTTCTTCCAATTGTTGTGGTGTAACCCTTGTAGGTTGTGGAAGGCTAGGAGGAACAACACGTCCATCTTTATAGTTTTGAGGGGTAGACTTCCTTGTTGCCATAATTTTACTTTCAAATATGTCACAAAGCTCTTTTACTCTTTCCAATTGTTGTGGTGTTGCTCTAAAGAAGGTGTTGCTCTTTGTATCCTCATAATGTGCTATCATTTCCTCTGTGAGAATTGACCACGTAACAAGTTTTTTACGAGAACAAAGCCCTTTATACCATAAAAATTGATCCAGTTCTAAATATGAAGATGCAATACATACCTTTTGTAACAATGGTACACCATGTAGATCAAAATATTGCTCCATCTGAAGTATCCAATTTACCGGATCCTTGCCATCAAACTTCCTCATCTTTCTTTTTCTTGATTTTAGGACCTCGAACTTGAAACGACTGTAACTCGGTACTTGCGGATATTTAAGATCTGAAATTGCTACCTGTAGTATCCCTCTATGTCCTCTTCCCAATGCCACCAATCTGATCCAAATTGGATTCTCCAAGAAAGAGTTATGCACAATCTCCCGCAGTGACCTGATTATAGACTAGTTCAGTAGAGCGAACTTGTATGAAGTGTCACGTGTCACTGTTTCAACCTTTGACTCTGAAAAATATATAAACAAAAACTACAGTCCGTCCTCTTTCTGTACCTTCTTACGAAGATTCAATCCGATGCTCAGAAAGAAAGTTATGACGATTTCCCCCAGGTCACCTGTTTTGAGTGTAATTCAGGAGTCTGCAAAAAGACCAACTTCCTCAGATCATATCTCCGAAAATATCGCTCAAAAATCTCTGAAATTCGGACCCAAGGTTCAGCGCGATTTTTTCGCAAATGGGTTTTTTTTGTGACTTCTGAAACGTCATAGAAAACAAGTTATAGCAAAAATGCCACGATGACCTGTTTGGAGCAGCGAAACCCTAGAATCCAAAGCTCTGATACCAAATGTTATGGAACTAGCTCAAGAAAAGATAGAAAAGAGAGATCAACGCCTTAGAATTCAGCCTCTTCGAGGGGGCAACCTCCTTTACATTACATAAATGAACAATTCTTGGATGATACAAATGAAAATACCTCCTTTCTATATATAGGAGTCTAAGGAGTCAAAATATAACCTAGCCGACCTAACAATAATAATACAAAGCCACAATAATAACAATAGTGGGCTTCTATGGGGCACAATAGTAACAATATGGGCACTACATGGGTACATCAATATAATAAGTGGGTTGTACTAATAACAATAAGGGGTTACACTAGTAGTATAGGGGCCTAACAGTCATGTTCAAGAGTGACCTGCTACCATAAAGTGGTTTCCCCTTTTTCCAATTTTCCCCAGTCATTCCTGACCAGTACCTCTTTATTCTTGTCAAGCTTGATGAGGATAACATATGCTTGTTGTATAACTCCACCCTTTGGGTGAATCCATCGCTATTTGATGTTTTAATGAGTCTAGCAAAGGTGAAACTTGGTCTTGTCTAGATGGACAAGTTTGTCGCTATTTGATGTTTTAACAAGTTTAACGACAAAGATAACTCGGTCATTTTCATGTCTAGAGACTTTGAAAAGGGACAAAAAGAAAAATCCACAAGTTATTTTTCATAAATTAATCTCTCAAGCCCGAAAAATTGTAAAATAATACAAAAGAGATATCGTTTCCAATCTGTTAACGACCTGGAAAGGACAAGCACTCGTTAATCTTTTCATATTTAGAGACTCTAAAAAGAGCTTAAATATTAATCCAAGGGGGTTCCTTTTTCATTTTCCCAAGTGGAGTTTCTAATTTGTTTTGGAGAATTTCGTATATGGATAAATACTAATTCCCTCGATAAGTAGCCATATCTAGAACAACAGTTTAAATTATTTTAGTCTTTCCTTATAAGGAATAGATAAGATGAAAAGATGAGAAGACATACTTGTAGTTTCGCTTTCCTCTCGTCTCCTTTGTATCGATCCTGTCTCTACTTCTCGTACTTAATACACTTGAGAAATACCTGTAAACACAACAGAAACAAAGAATCGATCAAAGAAAAAGATCTATTGAATATAAGTGAATGGAATCAGATACATTTCACACATATAAGCATTATAAAACAATACAAACATATGGGAGAAGGTTCAAACACTTTATTGAATACAAGAAGGAATTACAACCATCTGTGTCTGGTTCAAAGCCATTCCTCTAGCTTGGATCCCATCCACATCACATCAAAATCATGACAAACTTGTAGCATCACAATACTTGCTTCAAAGCCAAATCTCATAGCAACATTATCTCCTTACAATTCAACATAATCCAACCCCTGATCACTTAGATGAGTGGTCAATTTATAGGAAGATGAAGGAGGTTTTGTCATAAATGGTGGCATTGAGTGGCCTTCCATGCTTAGAATTAGTTCCATGGAGGAAGGGATGAGAGGATAGGATGCATCTTAATTCATTCCTCATCCATTTTCAAGCTCATAGGAGTTGATAGGTGAGGGAACCTTCTATATGACTCCAAGAGATAAGAATACTCCCCAAGCCCTATGTGAATTTCACTCAATATTGCCCAATGCAGCTGAAAGGAAGCCTAAGTACTTTTCAAAGCACCCTGTAATGGACTTAACTACTCTGCAGTACACGCTTACATGGGCCTATCTACACTGGTCCTTCTAGAGGCCATTTCTGGATGTCTTCAAGTCATGAAATTGTCTAGGAAGGAGGCATTCAAAGGGTTGACTTGTTTAGGGCATGTAGCAACTGAAATTATGGTTTGATGAGCCTTAAAACACTGATCTAGATGATGGGATTGATGTGCCCAAATGGATCTGTAATAGCTACCCCTAAAGCATGAAGTCAGAAAAATTCAAATGTCGAATGAAATGCTTTATGATGTGATGAGGAGGTATCGAAGCAGAAGGTGACCTGCATCAATTACAATACATATATCATGTTTTTTGATTTCTTACATGGATTGCTGAGGGAAGGCATACCCATGCTTAGCTTATAAACTTTCATTACATGTACATAAACAGTCATCTACAGATATAGACCCGTGATCAGAATGACCATCAATGTAAAGTCGTTGTACATATGATTTAGAACTCCTGAAATCACAGCAGATGGATGAAACTAGATCCAGGGCCTTCTATCTCATTCAATCATTCGCTCAAGTAGGAGTCTAACCATGTGAATATGTGATCTGAAGTTGAAATGGAAAGACACCATCTGATTACCAGTTGATGATGTAAGTTGTTAAAAGATGCGAGAGAAACCACTGATAATTATAATGATCCTCAAGGTACTGCAGTACATTCTTCACGGTGTGAATGGATGATTTGATTTCGAACATCATACAAAGTCTTTCAGTCGAAGGTCATTGATGTCAACCTGTCACCGGAAGTGAGAAACCCACCATTGATGCATGCAGGCCTCAACGTACTGGAAGGGTGTTTCTAAGTCAACTTCTTGGATAATGTGCTAATGTCGACAAGAAGTGACTCGTCGGAGGAGGCCCTTGATGTATCCCACATCAACGACACAAAATGAGTGTAGTGATTTTAGAGATGGAATTTTACTGACGAGACAAGGTTCAAGAATGGCGGTCATGAAAATGAAGGTTTATGGTATTGCAAAGGATGAATTTTGACTAAATGACTTCTCTTGAACATGTCGGCGACACTGAATAGAATTGGTATCATTGACCCAAAACAAAGTGATGGATGGTATGATAGAACAATGTTGTGATAACCATCAAGCTAATAACCCGACCCAAATAGTCACGGTGATGGAGTGAAAGTGTCATGTTCAAGAGCGACCTGCTACCATAAAGTGGTTTTCCCCTTTTTCCCATTTTTCCGAGTCATTGTTGACTAGTACCTCTTTATTTTTGTCAAGCTTGAGGAGGATAATATATGCTTGTTGTATAATTCCACCCTTTGGGTGAATCCATCTCTATTTGATGTTTTAATGAGTCTAGTGAAGGTGAAACTCGATCTTGTCTAGATGGACAAGTTTATCTCTATTTGATGTTTTAATGAGTTTAACGACAAAGATAACTACGTCCTTTTCATGTTTAAATAGTTTAAAAGGGACAAAAAGAAAACACCACAAGTTCTTTTTCATAAATTAATCTCTCAAGCCCGAAAAGGTGTAAAATAATACAAGAGAGATATGGTTTCCAATCCGTTAACAAGCTGGAAAGGACAAGCGCTCGATAATCTTTTCATATTTAGAGAGTTTGAAAAGAGCTTAAATATTAATCCAAGGGGGTTCCTTTTTCATTTTCCCCAGTGGATTCACCAATTTGTTTTGGAGAATTTGGTATCTATGGATAAATACTAATTCCCTAGATAAGTAGCCATATCTAGAGCAATAGTTTAAAGTATTTTAGTATTTCCCTATAAGCAATATATAAGATGAGAAGATGAGAAGACCTATTTGTAGTTCTTCTTTCCTCTCGTCTCCTTTGTATCAATCTTGTCGCTCCTTCCTGTACTTAATACGGTTGAGAAGTACTTGTAAACACAACAGAAAATAAATAATCGATCAAAGCAAAGATCTATTGAATATAAGTGAATGGAATCAGATACATTTCACACATATAAGCATTATAAAACAATACAAACATATGGGAGAAAGGTTCAAACATTTTATTGAATAGAAGAAGGAATTACAACCATTTTTGTATGATTCAAAGCCATTCCTCCAGCTTGGATCCCATCCACATCACATCAAAAGCATGACAAACTTGTAGCATCACAATACTTGCTTCAAAGCCAAATCTCATAGATCAACATAATCCATCCCCTGATCACTTAGATGAGTGGTCAATTTATAGGAAGATGAAGAAGGTTTGTCATAAATGGTGGCATTGAGTGGCCTTCCATACTTAGAATTAGTTCCATGGAGGAAGGGATGAGAGGATAGGATGCATATTAACTCATTCCTCATCCATTTTCGAGCTCATAGGAGTTGATAAGTGATGGAACCTTCTAGATGCCTTCAAGAGATAAGAATATTCCCCAAACCTTATGTGAATTTCGCTCAATCTCGCCTAGTGTAGGTGAAAGGAAGCCTAAGTGCTCTGCAGAGCACCCTAGCATGGACATAACCGCTATGCAACGCACCCTTACATGGGCCTACATGCATTGGTCCTTCTAGAGGCCATTTTTGGATTCCTTCAAGTCATGAAACTATCTGGGAAGCAGGCATTCAAAGGGGTGACTTGTTTAGGGTGTGTAGCAACTGAAATTAAGGTTTGATGAGCCCTAAAACACTGATCTGGATGATGGGATTGATGTGCCCAAATGGATTTGTAATGCTAATAGACTATGCAAGTGTGTCACTAGTAGCTTGATGCAATTTTATCAGCCCTAGTGTCGTAACCCCAGATAGATCAACATTAATTTTTCTAGATCAACAACCATTTTCTTGCAAACGTGTACCCTTTCAATCTTCAATATTTTACTGCCCCTCTCATAATTTTCATCTTGCATTGTGATAGGATGGTCATTGAAAGTAATGTCCTCTTCAATAATTTTCTCCATGATTTTCTTATTTTTTTGCAAAGTACTAACCTAATAAGGTAATATAGCGCTATAAACTTCCATGTTCATGGAATCCTCAATGCTCCTAGTTTTAGGGAGGCTCTTGGATCTAGCTTATTCAACCGTGTGCACTCTTTTTTGAGTTACTTTACAAAGAGGCTTTTCATCATCCCCGCCACTTGATATTCCATCGCTAACTATTTTTTTACTTGCAGTAGTATTTTTCCTTTTTTGGATAGTTGATGAAGTTAGACCAACATTGTGTGTGAAATATTGAGATTGTTCCATAAGATTTGTGCCTATTTTCTTATTTCTTCCTTCGATGTTAATGATCTCTCTTTCAGTGATATCTTAAGCACATACTAGCATTTTTTGATGTTTTGTGACTTTCCTCAATCTTCTCTATAGTTCTTGGCAACAAGTTCCCGTACCTATTAAACTCTAGGTGTTCCATGAAATTTTTTCCTCTATCAAATCTTTCAATAGCTTTAGCTTCACCTAATTTAAAAGCATCTAAACACTTCGCAATAACATTAGCATGAGTCATGTTCTTCACTGTGACTTTTCCAATAGTAAATGAAAAAAAAAAAAAAAAAATCTTTTTCTCTTCAAATGTAAGTAGCCAGCAACAACTACTTATTACATATAGACTTCTACAAAATAAGTTATCTAGAACATAGTTCAACAAGAGAAATGGCCTATCTTCAAAACCTTAAGTTCAAATAATTGTATTTATTTCTCTTTCTTCATACTCCCCTTTTATAAATAGGAAAACCTCAGCCCCTAAAGTTATTTGAGAAGGCTCTTATCTAGTTACCATGCATCATAATTTCCTTACAAACACATCTAGAATTAACCAAAAATTTAAAGAATCTCTATGCTTCCGCAATATAGGATATTAGAACTACATTGGTTCCTCGCTAAAATTGAATTTAGGATTACAGGGTAAACTGTCAAACGCATGCCTTGACATGAGGGCTTTTATTAAATACACCATCATAAAGAATATATTTTTCTTGGATAATCTATCTAAATAAACAACTAATTCATTGGAAATAACATCAGGCAAGTCGAAAATTAAATTGTTTTTGTATGTCTCATAAAGCACATAGAAAATGCATTTCAAAACATTTGTTGTACTTTCTTCCCATTACATGGAAAAAGAGCCAACATAAATCCACAAACAAATAAATATATAGAAAAGAAAGATCGAAAGGAACCTCAAAAATTGGAGAAATGAATTCTCGCACAATGTCAATCTCACTTTCTTCTGGATTCGAGAAGCTATTTGCATCTGAAAATTAAAAATGATTGTTCAGTTATAGTAACATCAGTAACCATATGAATTCCTTGGGATTTAGAGGAACCTTTGTCACTCCTATCTTAATTATTCTCATTCTTGAATCAAAATTATTTGCACAAACATAAAAAAATTCTGTAAAATCAAAGACCTTTGGAACACAACCAACTTTCATTGATTCGTTACCCCAAATATTCTTTCCTATTTTCTCTTCCATTGTCATATGAACATACACTCATATTTTTGTTGAATAGTCAAAGATATCATCAATATCAATAAGTGAGTTAACTATATCATCGCAAATAGACTCTTTCCATTGTCTGCTACCCATTTGCTCTTTGCAGTAAAAAGTACTATATCAATGAATACATTTTTCAAATATCACCTAAATTTACAATTCTTTATTCTCTTCATGATCATCGATTATTACTAGTGTGAAAATTGTTACACATTGTTGGAAATAATACTGAGAGGGGGGGGTGAATCAGTATTATCAGATCAGATAAAACTTTTCAATTTCATACTCAGAAACATATACGCGACTTCAGTTAAGTGAACCCGCGTGTACACGCGACTGTGTCTAATGCAACTAGCGTATACTCAGAGATCTTATAATTCAATTAGCTTAATCTTCAGTAAATGCATCAGAACATTATTAAGCAATTTAACAGTAAACAAGCGCAGTATAACAAAACAGAACATCACACAAGAGCCACACACATGAACACCATGATATAAGGTGGAAACCCAATGTGGGTGAAAACCACCTGCTGCAATTCGTCTCTTTCTTCTTTAATGAGAAACTTCTTTTACAATGTACTGGTGCAGTCCTTTACCAGTACGCAGGCTACAACCTGCAGAGGGCTACAACCCTCTTTCGTTTTCCAACTACTTCTGGAAGGGAGCTACAACCCCCTCAGCTCTTGTACTAGCTGATCCATTTACTAGTACGTAGGTGCTGACCCTACAACCTTCAGGGACCACGTTTCATCAATTTTCAGACTGGATCCAAGAGTACAAAACAAACATTACCGCAATACAATCATCAACTTATACTTGCATCATAATTCATTAAACAACCCAATACCGAATCACTGAAACCCTGTCATCAAGAACACAGAACCCAAACCAGAGTCCAGAACTCTGCAACAACCACTAGAATCAGCAGCAACCTGAAATATCAAACCTTATCATGCATACGCTACTTCACTGTACCAAAATTGCGTGTATACGCGCTTTCACCAAAGGCAACGCGCGTGCAGATCTAGAAATAGATTCTTATGCCTTCGGTGTCAGATCCGACCCTTGCCAAACGTCCCGAACAGATAACCAGCAATACCAGATCCTCTCACTGCGTCAGACACACAATACATATATCTTTGCCTAGTGATCTTCTCCTTATATAGCCTTAGGCCTTGTTCAATACCAAGAGCCAAAACCATAGAAACACAATACCATCAACCTCGAAACTAGGGATCAACAAGTCCGTCGAGACATTATGGTCCAAAACCATAGGCACAACTTCCAAGGTCTAACTGCCACGGACCAAAGGTACTTTTCACATGTACGCGCTTTTACTGAAGTCAACCTGCGTGTACACGCTGATTCTCCTTGCTGAACTTGAGTATATCTCTTTCTTGTCCTGCTGTACTGAGATCTGTCCTCTGTGTCCTCTGATTAAGTTGCCATCACCTGTACCAACCTCTGAGCACCTGTACCAACCTCTGAGTGAGTTGCCATCAAGGACAACACTTGAAACATAATTCCAACAATCTCCCCCTTTGGACTTGATGGCAACCACCACACCAAGTCACTCTCCCCCTTTGACATCAAGGGCAAAGGGCGTACCAAGATATTCTCTTCTTTGGTATACCTTCTACTGTCCATACTGCTGTCCATACTCCCCCTGAGTACATGCTGAAGATTCTGATTTGGCTCCCCCTTTGTATATGCCAAAGTGTACCAATCTATCCATGCTCCCCCTGAGCAGATGCAGGATCTAAGACCAGCCATTCAGATCTGTACCATAAGCATCAACCTGCAATACTATTCCTTTGATCAAACAACAAGATGTATCATTTAGTTTCATCAGCAATCCATAATGCCAACAATGAATTATTTGAAGTATATGCTCCCCCTAAGTGTGAGCCAACCATGACTGAACCATTTCATGAGTCTGTTCTGCTGCCCCCTGAGCCTGAGCCAACCATGACTGAACCTGGGTTTGTTCTGCTGCCCTTTCTCCATATACGCGACTTTGCAGCCTGTAACTCACGTATATACGCGACTTGTCTTCATTATATCAGCGTATGCAGGATGGAATACTGAATTTCATCACTTTCAGATTCCCCTGTGTCTGTTATGTCAGCTGACTGAGTTATGCCACACCTTTCTGTCCCTGTCTTCTTCAATTCCTGCAACTGTGATGATGTATGGTCCTCTTGTCTTGAATTTTGAAATCTGCTCCTGCATTCCCTTACTTTATGCCCATAGTTGTTGCATGTATAACACCTTATATTTTTCATGTTCCTTCTATCACAATCAATTGCTTTGTGTCCATATGCATTGTAGGCAAAGCAATATCCTCTGAAATACCTGGGATGCGATGATCTTTCTTGAACCATTCTACTTCTACATCTGGCTGCAACATGTCCAAGATTATGACATACATAACATTCAACATTATTCAGTGGAGGAAATAATCGTCTATCACGTCCATAGTTAGGAGTAAAGGATCTTCCTTGAGAAATTTCTTTCCTTGGTTGTTCCTTGTTGAGCATTTCAGATTTCTCATTAGAGTTTCTTGCCTCACCTTGTGAACTAGATTCACCTTCAACATATTCATGAAAACCAAGACCAGTCTTGATAGCAGGAGATCTTTGACTATTAAGAATATCATCCAAGACTTTAGAACTATCTTGAAATCGTAAAAGCTTATCCTTTTCTTCTAGTTTACCTTTCAAGATATTTACCTCAACTTGATTTTGTTCTTCCTTTTTCAGATACTGCTTCCTTAGGTCTTCTTCAACTTTTCTCCCTTCTTCCACTTGTCGCTTTAGTTTGATCACTTCATGTTCTTGATCTTCAAGATCTTCTTTTAGAGAGAGGATCTTTGATTCAAGTCTCTGAATAGTTGTGCTCTGATCTTTTGCTATATCCTGCAATTTCTCCCTTACCCTGGTTTCTGTCTCCAATTGTTCTTTTAATTTGGCAACTTCTTCAGTTTCTGCATTCTTCTTTTCATGTGCCATGAAACTTTTAATATCTTCGCTATTATTGGATGAAGCATTCTTCTTTTCATGTGCCATGAGACTTCTAATATCTTCACTATCATTGAATGAACTTTTAATATGGGTATAATAGCTTCTACCATCTTCTTCAGATATCTTTCCTTTGTTATGAGGGCATCTAGCAGCATAGTGACCAACTCTACCACATAGAAAACATTTGAAAGGTAGCTTACCTTTGAACCGTCCAGTTCCCCGTTCAAGATTATTGACAAAATTTACCTCATCTTCTTCCTCTGACACTTCGAATGCGGCCTCTGGTGGTACCTCTTGTCGCATTTCAAAAGCAGTTAAGATCCCGTGAAGCTGTGACATGGTGATTTTCTGCACATTCTCCTTTTCTTCTATGGCAGATACTTTAGAATCAAATTTATTAGACAGAGATCTCAAAACCTTTTCAACTAAGACGACTTCCTCAAATTCTTCACCCAGATCCCTCATACAATTCACAATCTCATCCATACGCAGGAAATAATTAGCTATGCTTTCATTACTACGCATCTTAAGAGTTTCATACCGGATTCTGAGAGTTTGAAGCTTTGCTCTTTTTACCTGATCATCTCCTTCGTAGCTTGTAACGATTTTGTCCCATATTTCTTTAGCTGATTTGAAATGCATGATCTTCATAAATTCTGATTGAGTCAAACTACTCAATAGGACAGTAACAGCTTTGGCATTGAGCTCATATTTCTTTTTCTCTGCTGGATCTGTAGGGGTTGCTGATGGAAATTTGTATCCTCCTTCTACGATTCCCCAAACTTCTTCTCCAAGTGATTTTAGATATGCAGTGGTCCTTATCTTCCAGTGAGTAAAATTGTTCCCGTCAAAGACTGGTGGCCTGATGTGTGACTCTCTTTCTTGATTAGCCATTCTGATGGATCTTTTCCTTCAAGCGATCAAGCTTCCTCTGAAGGACCTGCTCTGATACCAATTGTTGGAAATAATACTGAGAGGGGGGGGGTGAATCAGTATTATCAGATCAGATAAAACTTTTCAATTTCATACTCATAAATATATACGCGACTTCAGTTAAGTGAACCTGCGTGTACACGCGACTGTGTCTAATGCAACTAGCGTATACTCAGAGATCTTATAATTCAATTAGCTTAATCTTCAGTAAATGCATCAGAACATTATTAAGCAATTTAACAGTAAACAGGTGCAGTATAACAGAACAGAACATCACACAAGAGCCACACACATGAACACCATGATATAAGGTGGAAACCCAATGTGGGTGAAAACCACCTGCTGCAATTCGTCTCTTTCTTCTTTAATGAGAAACTTCTTTTAAACTTGTACTAGTGCAGTCCTTTACCAGTACGCAGGCTACAACCTGCAGAGGGCTACAACCCTCTCTCGTTTTCCAACTACTTCTGGAAGGGAGCTACAACCCCCTCAGCTCTTGTACTAGCTGATCCATTTACTAGTACGGAGGTGCTGACCCTACAACCTTCAGGGACCACGTTTCATCAATTTTCAGACTGGATCCAAGAGTACAAAACAAACATTACCGCAATACAATCATCAACTTATACTTGCATCATAATTCATTAAACAACCCAATACCGAATCACTGAAACCCTGTCATCAAGAACACAGAACCCAAACCAGAGTCCAGAACTCTGCAACAACCACCAGAATCAGCAGCAACCTGAAATATCAAACCTTATCATGCATATGCTACTTCACTGTACCAAAACCGCGTGTATACGCGCTTTCACCAAAGGCAACCCGCGTGCAGATCTAGAAATAGATTCTTATACCTTCGCTGTCAGATCTGACCCTTGCCAAACGTCCCGAACAGATAACCAGCAATACCAGATCCTCTCACTGCGTCAGACACACAATACATATATCTTTGCCTAGTGATCTTCTCCTTATATAGCCTTAGGCCTTGTTCAATACCAAGAGCCAAAACCATAGAAACACAATACCATCAACCTCGAAACTAGGGATCAACACGTCCGTCGAGACATTATGGTCCAAAACCATAGGCACAACTTCCAAGGTCTAACTGCCACAGACCAAAGGTACTTTTCACATGTACGCGCTTTTACTGAAGTCAACCTACGTGTACACGCTGATTCTCCTTGCTGAACCTGCGTATATCTCTTTCTTGTCCTGCTGTACTGAGATCTGTCCTCTGTGTCCTCTGATTAAGTTGCCATCACCTGTACCAACCTCTGAGCACCTGTACCAACCTCTGAGTGAGTTGCCATCAAGGACAACACTTGAAACATAATGCCAACAATCTCCCCCTTTGGACTTGATGGCAACCACCACACCAAGTCACTCTCCCCCTTTGACATCAAGGGCAAAGGGCGTACCAAGATATTCTCTTCTTTGGTATACCTTCTACTGTCCATACTGCTGTCCATACTCCCCCTGAGTACATGCTGAAGATTTTGATTTGGCTCCCCCTTTGTATATGCCAAAGTGTACCAATCTATCCATGCTCCCCCTGAGCAGATGCAGGATCTAAGACCAGCCATTCAGATCTGTACCATAAGCATCAACCTGCAATACTATTCCTTTGATCAAACAACAAGATGTATCATTTAGTTTCATCAGCAATCCATAATGCCAACAATGAATTATTTGAAGTATATGCTCCCCCTAAGTGTGAGCCAACCATGACTGAACCATTTCATGAGTCTGTTCTGCTGCCCCCTGAGCCTGAGCCAACCATGACTGAACCTGGGTTTGTTCTGCTGCCCTTTCTCCATATACGCGACTTTGCAGCCTGTAACTCGCGTATATACGCGACTTGTCTTCATTATATCAGCGTATGCAGGATGGAATACTGAATTTCATCACTTTCAGATTCCCCTGTGTCTGTTATGTCAGCTGACTGAGTTATGCCACACCTTTCTGTCCCTGTCTTCTTCAATTCCTGCAACTGTGATGATGTATGGTCCTCTTGTCTTGAATTTTGAAATCTGCTCCTGCATTCCCTTGCTTTATGCCCATAGTTGTTGCATGTATAACACCTTATATTTTTCATGTTCCTTCTATCACAATCAATTGCTTTGTGTCCATATGCATTGCAGGCAAAGCAATATCCTCTGAAATACCTGGGATGCGATGATCTTTCTTGAACCATTCTACTTCTACATCTGGCTGCAACATGTCCAAGATTATGACATACATAACATTCAACATTATTCAGTGGAGGAAATAATCGTCTATCACGTCCATAGTTAGGAGTAAAGGATCTTCCTTGAGAAATTTCTTTCCTTGGTTGTTCCTTGTTGAGCATTTCAGATTTCTCATTAGAGTTTCTTGCCTCACCTTGTGAACTAGATTCACCTTCAACATATTCATGAAAACCAAGACCAGTCTTGATAGCAGGAGATCTTTGACTATTAAGAATATCATCCAAGACTTTAGAACTATCTTGAAATCGTAAAAGCTTATCCTTTTCTTCTAGTTTACCTTTCAAGATATTTACCTCAACTTGATGTTGTTCTTCCTTTTTCAGATACTGCTTCCTTAGGTCTTCTTCAACTTTTCTCCCTTCTTCCACTTGTCGCTTTAGTTTGATCACTTCATGTTCTTGATCTTCAAGATCTTCTTTTAGAGAGAGGATCTTTGATTCAAGTCTCTGAATAGTTGTGCTCTGATCTTTTGCTATATCCTGCAATTTCTCCCTTACCCTGGTTTCTGTCTCCAATTGTTCTTTTAATTTGGCAACTTCTTCAGTTTCTGCATTCTTCTTTTCATGTGCCATGAAACTTTTAATATCTTCGCTATTATTGGATGAAGCATTCTTCCTTTCATGTGCCATGAGACTTCTAATATCTTCACTATCATTGAATGAACTTTTAATATGGGTATAATAGCTTCTACCATCTTCTTCAGATATCTTTCCTTTGTTATGAGGGCATCTAGCAGCATAGTGACCAACTCGACCACATAGAAAACATTTGAAAGGTAGCTTACCTTTGAACCGTCCAGTTCCCCGTTCAAGATTCTTAACAAAATTTACCTCATCTTCTTCCTCTGACACTTCGAATGCGGCCTCTGGTGGTACCTCTTGTCGCATTTCAAAAGCAGTTAAGATCCCGTGAAGCTGTGACATGGTGATTTTCTGCACATTCTCCTTTTCTTCTATGGCAGATACTTTAGAATAAAATTTATTAGACAGAGATCTCAAAACCTTTTCAACTAAGACGACTTCCTCAAATTCTTCACCCAGATCCCTCATACAATTCACAATCTCATCCATACGCAGGAAATAATTAGCTATGCTTTCATTACTACGCATCTTAAGAGTTTCATACCGGATTCTGAGATTTTGAAGCTTTGCTCTTTTTACCTGATCATCTCCTTCGTAGCTTGTAACGATTTTGTCCCATATTTCTTTAGCTGATTTGAAATGCATGATCTTCATAAATTCTGATTGAGTCAAACTACTCAATAGGACAGTAACAGCTTTGGCATTGAGCTCATATTTCTTTTTCTCTGCTGGATCTGTAGGGGTTGCTGATGGAAATTTGTATCCTCCTTCTACGATTCCCCAAACTTCTGCTCCAAGTGATTGTAGATATGCAGTGGTCCTTATCTTCCAGTGAGTAAAATTGTTCCCGTCAAAGACTGGTGGCCTGATGTGTGCCTCTCTTTCTTGATTAGCCATTCTAATGGATCTTTTCCTTCAAGCGATCAAGCTTCCTCTGAAGGACCTGCTCTGATACCAATTGTTGGAAATAATACTGAGAGGGGGGGGGGTGAATCAGTATTATCAGATCAGATAAAACTTTTCAATTTCATACTCAGAAACATATACGCGACTTCAGTTAAGTGAACCCGCGTGTACACGCGACTGTGTCTAATGCAACTAGCGTATACTCAGAGATCTTATAATTCAATTAGCTTAATCTTCAGTAAATGCATCAGAACATTATTAAGCAATTTAACAGTAAACAGGTGCAGTATAACAGAACAGAACATCACACAAGAGCCACACACATGAACACCATGATATAAGGTGGAAACCCAATGTGGGTGAAAACCACCTGCTGCAATTCATCTCTTTCTTCTTTAATGAGAAACTTCTTTTACAATGTACTGGTGCAGTCCTTTACCAGTACGCAGGCTACAACCTGCAGAGGGCTACAACCCTCTCTCGTTTTCCAACTACTTCTGGAAGGGAGCTACAACCCCCTCAGCTCTTGTACTAGCTGATCCATTTACTAGTACGTAGGTGCTGACCCTACAACCTTCAGGGACCACGTTTCATCAATTTTCAGACTGGATCCAAGAGTACAAAACAAACATTACCGCAATACAATCATCAACTTATACTTGCATCATAATTCATTAAACAACCCAATACCGAATCACTGAAACCCTGTCATCAAGAACACAGAACCCAAACCAGAGTCCAGAACTCTGCAACAACCACCAGAATCAGCAGCAACCTGAAATATCAAAGCTTATCATGCATACGCTACTTCACTGTACCAAAACCACGTGTATACGCGCTTTCACCAAAGGCAACCCGCGTGCAGATCTAGAAATAGATTCTTATGCCTTCGCTGTCAGATTCGACCCTTGCCAAACGTCCCGAACAGATAACCAGCAATACCAGATCCTCTCACTGCATCAGACACACAATACATATATCTTTGCCTAGTGATCTTCTCCTTATATAGCCTTAGGCCTTGTTCAATACCAAGAGCCAAAACCATAGAAACACAATACCATCAACCTCGAAACTAGGGATCAACAAGTCCGTCGAGACATTATGGTCCAAAACCATAGGCACAACTTCCAAGGTCTAACTGCCACGGACCAAAGGTACTTTTCACATGTACGCGCTTTTACTGAAGTCAACCTGCGTGTACACGCTGATTCTCCTTGTTGAACCTGCGTATATCTCTTTCTTGTCCTGCTGTACTGAGATCTGTCCTTGTCACACGGAATTGGTCAAGGGTGCGGACACGGCTGACCTTCCTAGAAGTCTAAGACATTCTAATGACAAACAAGACAAAATGGAGTGATCTTTCTCTAAATACACCTTTTATAACATGAAAACTACAAGTGTTTAGGCTTACCTTATTCCAAAACGCTGTTGTTGAAGTCCGTTCTTGACGATCCGGATGAGCTCCTCCTTCAAGTCAATTCCTGCAACCACAAACAATCAAACAATTACCAAGCACTTGCATTTCATATAATAAAACATATATTCAACATGCAGACCAAGGAACACATGAAATAACTCATTAACACAAGCTATTGAGAAAAATAAACCAGTTTGTATTAATAACGAAACAAAGAAACTCTTACAACCTGGCCTTGGTGTTGTGCAAGTTCCTCCCAGGGTCCATCAAGGGTTTTCCTCTACTTTGACAAAGCTCACCCTCTTCCAAGTAGAATCAAGTGAAGACAATCTCTCCTCACAAAGGCTCTAATGGAAGACCTAAATCCTGCAGCATTTACCCAAAGAAAATGTATAGCTCCAACCTCTTCTCCCTCTGGCTCAATGTCTTTATTTATAGTGCTGTAAAGAGGTTATTCAGGTCCACTATCAATGGGATCATCCCCCTCTTTGGGTGGGATAGCTCCCTTATTGATGGGATAAGTTCCCCCTTAATAGAGATACATGAACCAACTGGAGGCGCATCCATTTCATCAAACCGACCTCTAGAATGTTCTAGAAGTAACCACAAGTAACTTTTTCAAGATAAAACTCGCGCATTTTGCCTTTTACAGAGGGACGCACCTGTCCCTTAACATACAGAGCGTCCATGGACGCAGATTTTGTGAACATGGTCAGCGTCCCCGCAGGTAAGGCTAGAGAGAACCTGCGACCCCAGAGATAAACATAGTTTTTACAAGACTTTCTCTCTTCTTTGAGTTTGAGATGGATAACAGAGGCATGAGACTTGCCTAAGAGGGTAGCATGACTGTTGATTTGAGCCATACTAACTGTAAGTAGTCAAGGTGACATTTTTTAGTGTAACAGATTGCCCCCTAAAGTGCGAAGCCTGGAATAGAGTAGGGTTTTGTAATTCTAGGAAGGGTGAAGCGCTTTATCATTTCAAGGATTGTCTTGTGGATGGCCTGGTTGGAACCTGCAATTTTCAACACAAAATACATGGATAAGATTATATCATCACTGAGGTAGGCATTCCCATACTCAGATTCAAAACTTTAACTAATGGACTAACTATTCTGATACAGGAATGATCTTGCAGTACATCATTTTTATAGACTTTTGTAGACACAGTATGGACGCAGCCATCTGTTTATGATTAGTCTACATAGATAATGAATACAAAACTCCTCGCAGCCTGGATGGTAGAAACTAGATCCAGGGTCTTCACTTCTACTTCCCGAATTGGTACGATTCTAGCCATGTGATTAAATGATTCGATGTCGAACATGTTAGAAACCACTTGATTACCAGTCGATGATGTAAACTGTTAACAAGCGTGAGAGAAACCACCAGTAATGTCAATGGTTCTCAAAGTACCAAGCACAACCCGTGAAATGTGAATAGATGTTTTGATGTCGAACACTTCACGGAATCCTTTGATCGAAAGTCAATGATGTAAACTGACGTCAAAGGCGAGAAACCTGCCATTGATGCATGCAGACTTCAAGGTACTGTCGATTCCTAAGTCATCTTTCTAGATAATGTGTCGATGTCGATAGAAAGCGACCCGTTGCAGGCAAGCCCGCAACACGAAATCATTGTTCAAGTTGAAGAAATGTTGCTGTAAGGACTGACTCAGGGATGGTCAAATGGATGACAAGTATTTTGCAGATGAAAGTTTTGCTTGCAGACCTCTTGAACACATAACGACACAACAGATGGCTTGGTGACGAATAACTCAAAGTTAATCCCCGGAACCCGGTTAAAGACTTTCAAAGTGGTTTGGTCAACTGTGAGGTAAAAGATTTCCCAACCCAGGTGAATGAAAAGTGTCGTGTTCAAGAGTGGTAATAAAGTTTCTTCTGAGACAAAAGGTGACAAATAGGTTCATTCTTCTCTCTTTTCCCCCACCATTTCTGGCAAGTACCTCTTTATTTTTAACAAGCTTGAGGAGGATAACATATGCTTGATTATAAGCTCATCCTTCGGACGAGTCCAACCTAGTTTAAATTCGAACCCTAGGAAGGAGTGGTTCGTTCCTGTTTGTAATTGAACAGGTCCTCTACTGTAAAAGTTTAACGAGCCCAGTATAGGAGAAACTCGGCGTTTTTCAATTTTAGAGAGTCTGAAAAAACTAAAGGAGACTCCACGTTGAACTTTTTCGTATATTTGTGTCCCTCAAGCCCGAAAAAGTATAAAATAATACCTGGGGGAACCGCTTGATCTTGCGACCAAGGAGTACTTTCATAATAGTGTCGTTGACCTGAAAAGTAAAAAGCGATCAAGGACACGTCGTTTTATTTCCTTATCGAGTTTGAAACGACAAAAACCCGGCAATCTTTTCCTGATTTTGCGGTCAGAAAAGAGCTAAAAGGGGACCGTCTTTTAATTCCGTTTTAACGAGTGAAAAAGAAACACTCGGCGATCTTTTCATGTTTTAGGAGTCAGAAAAGGGCTTAAAAGATGACTCTGATATTTTTGTTTGTGAAAAATTACAATTTCCCTCGAAATCCCTTTGTCCTGCACAAAAGCAACACATTACTCATACCTGTTTAAAATAGGCAAAAATACATTCAAAAACATCTTTTCATGGTAAAAAATGAACTAATTCATCCAAAAAACCTATAAAAAGACCTTTTACCATGTCATTTTTACCGTTTCACTGTTGAGGTTGAAAAAGGAGCTTTTGACAAGAAACTTCCCGTGGTCGCTGCGGAAAATCTGACCGTCGGAATCGAACGCCGTCTCATCCAGGTATTTTACACATCCTACTCTGCATTTCTATCCGTTTAGAATTAATTTTTAGGTCTTAGTTTCATTTTTTGGGGGGGTTTTGGTTTTGGAATGCGCCTCTCGGCGGACGCAGGTGCCCTTCGGGTGACCTGCGTCCCCCGACTTTTTCTCATACGGGAAAACGGTCGGAAGACGCAGCCCGCCTTCAGGCCAGCTGCGTCCGGGCGCCCTGTGCTACAAAGCCGGGGTGCGTCTTCCGAGAAACGCGCATTTCAAAACCCCAACTCTCTCAAAAAACCACCAAAAATTCCCAAATCAATTTCTAATTGCTATTTTTGATATGCAGGGCATTAATCATGTTAGACTGGAGAGAAAGAGAGCATGTAGAGGAAGATGAAGCTGCAATAAATCATCAACCTTCCCTGGATGCCCTAAGAGCATGCGGATTATACAAATATTGGACCATACCGGGCATGAGGGGCCAGGTAAGATTCTTGGAATGGCTGGTTGAGCGATGGAACGTTCAAGAACAATGCTTTTACATAGGAGGGCACCAGCTCGAGATAGAGCCCTCGGATGTATACTTTCTCACTGGCTTGCCAAACAGAGGTGAGCAACTCAGTCTTGCGGGGACTAGGCCGGGTGGCCAATCCCTTGATAGTCTCCGCGAGGATTGGTGCACACGTGGGGCTCACCATTCAAAAGGCATAGAGATAAAACACATCACTCTACCGGAACTCAAAGTCATAGCGTTCACGGTTACCAGAATTTGCGGCGCGGCCGCTTTACACATTGCTTCCGGATCCCAAATGCGGATGGCAATTGACTGTTACCAAGGCACCATTTTCAACTGGTGTGAAGCTGTGTCGGCTCATATGAAGAGCCAACTGACCAAGGCAAAGAACGGACGACTAAAGACTTTTGGATATGGGCCTATAGTCGTGAGCTTTGCCTTGGAGAGAGTTCCAATGCTGATCCCTCAGCAACTCACTGTTGATATCTTGGGTCCTCGGCAGCCAAAGCTGATACGATGGGTTGCGGTGATGGCCCGGCATCCTGACGAGGGCGCGACAGTAGTTCGATTCTCAGATAGTTATTTTGACTGGTTAGAGGGCCAGCTTTTTGTGATACAGGACTTTCCGTATGCCGGAATGGATTTCAGAGGTGATCCGGACATGGTTCTTCCACAGGGAGAACAATGGGACGACAGAGGTACTTTTATTTTCACAAGTTTTCTAATTATGTATTTTTTGTATTTTTTATATATATCGTCTCAAAACTAATAGTAAAATTTTTCAAAATGCAGATGTTGGTCCACAGCGTCCAGCCAACCTCCGGCCTTATGATAGACTACATCCAGCTGCACCGGTACCGGCCCCACAGGACGCGGCAGCAGAAGTACTAGCTGAGTTGGAGCATGATCTAGAGCGTCTCACGGCAGATATACCTGAGACTACTATGGACGACATTCCTATCAGGCTTCAGCGCTTCGTAGTCGCGGTCCCTGGACCGTTTAGGAGATTTTTGCGTAAGGTAGCCCGCGCAGTGGTGTCGTACAGAGAGCACCACCAGTGATTGACTAGTCACTTTTGTAGTCACATGTGACATTTTTGACTTTTTGTACTATCATTTTGCCGATCATAAGGTGTTTTAAACCTATGATCGAAGACGATGTATATATTTTTTGACACACTTCTATCTATATATATCACTATTACCGGCTTATCTTGTTTAACATGTATGATGAAATGTTTTTAAATTTACTTGCATGATTATTATAAATGTCTGTCCAACACTCGAGAAGCAATTGCATCTGCTAATGTATTCAAAGACCTTGGAATATGTTGATATTCAATGTAATCAAATTCACGTTCCAAGAGACGCACTCTCAAAAACAACCTTAATAACACAGGATTTCTAATGGCATAAACTCTATTAAGCTGTAATACAACAAGTTCAGAATCTAACCTCACTATCAAACGTCGAATTCCAAATGAAATAGATTCGGATAATAATTCAACCACTGCACTGTATTCTGCAATGTTATTCGTTGTTTGACCGAGGCTTACCCCATGCATAGAAACTAACTCGTCAGAGGGCGAATAGATAACCCAAGCTGCGGAAGAGATATTCCGTGTACTACGACAAGCACCATCAGCAAATCCAATGTATGTTTGGAGAGGCGTCGACATCTACAATATCAAGAGTAAAACCAAGATAAGCCAGAATAATGACGAAAAACCACACTCGCTAAGCTAAGCACACTGACTAAACTAACACACTTGCTAGCTAGAAAGGAAATCTAACCTATCTAAAAATTTCTCCATACCCATCATTTTAAGCATAATACCTCTTTAGGTAAAGTCCATTTCTGGGTTTACCCAAAGAGTCCCCATCAAAATCAACTAACTCATAAGCCCCTTTTGCTAGCTTTCGCTTTACAATGTAGGGCCCATGCCACATGGGAACGAATTTTCCGGCACCTAGCTTATCGTTAGCTTGATCATATAATAGTACTAGGTCTCCTTCCGAAAAACTTCGAGGGGTTACATTTTTATCGTACTGAGCTTTCATTCGTTTCGCGTGAGTCTCGATAGCTAAAGTAGCGTCACGTCGAGTCTCATCTAATTTAGCCAAGTATAATAACCGTTTCTCCTCTTCGGAAGTAGCTGGAAGTAATTCGACAGCCATTTGAAGTGATGGGATTTCGCATTCAATAGGTAACACAGCTTCTAAGCCATAAACTAGCTGGAAAGGGGTGAAACCTGTTGAATTTTTCACTGAAGTTCGATATGCCCATAGCGCCGAAAATAACATGTTATGCCAATTCGTTCGATGGATACCAATGATCCGTCGAATCATGATGACTAGAACTTTGTTGATTGACTCAACCAAACCGTTGGCTTGCGGATAATAAGGAGTAGAGCTATCGTGGCGCAAACCAAGCTGGCTTGTAAGCTCAGTCATCATGACGTTTCGAAAATGGCTCCCATGGTCAGTAATGATTGCTTGTGGGACACCAAACCTAGTTATGATATGATTGAATACGAAAACTGCAGCTGTCTTGCCGCTTGCGTCGAATGTAGGCATCGCCTCGGCCCATTTTGTAAAATAATCAACCGCGAGGATGATATACGCATGCCCCCCGGCCGAGTGAGGGTTACAAGTAATAAAGTCAATGCCCCATTTGGCGAATGGACCAGCGGCAATTATAGGGTGGAGAGGAGCAGGTGGAGCGCGCATCTTTCGATCAAACACTTGACAGTTGTGGCATTTTCTGACGGCAAGGATACAATCTTTAAACATAGACGGCCAGAAATAGCCAGCGCGCAACACCTTCTGAGCTGTGGCATACCCAGACATATGACCGCCACATGCTCCAGAGTGACAATCATTCAAAACTCTCTCAGCCTCTTCGTGAGTTAAACAACGTCGAAAAACTAAGTCTGCCCCCCGGCGATAAAGTGTATCTCCAATAATTCTGTATTGCTGGGATCGAAACCGAATTTTTCGACGGTCTTCCTTGGAAGCTTCAGGCCGAAAGGTTTGGGTTTGGAGATAGATGATTATATCCCCATACCACGGATCTAAAGTGCTAATAAGAAACAAAGATTCGTCCGCAATGGACTCCTCTGCCACAGTCTCTGTGTCAGCACTCGGGAAATCACACATCAATTCCGCAAAAACTAAAGATTTCTTAGACTTGGACTTCTCGAACTCCAAGTCGAACTCTTGCAGGATAACAATCCATTTAGAGTACTTGCCCCCTAGCAGTTGTTTTGTCAAAATATAAATCATAGGGTTGCAATCCGAAATAACTGTAGTTTTGCGGAGAAGAATGTAGTGACGAAAACGCTGGACAGCTTGAACGGCTGCCAGGGCCAATTTCTCCACATGCGAATATTTTAACTCAGTGGGATTTAAGGTTCTACTAAGATAATATATCACATGCTCTGCTTTGAATTCATCTTCTTGAACTAACACCATTCCAATGGTGGAATGCGAAGCTGCGAGGTATAAGAAGTAGTCCTGGTTGTAGTTGGGAGGATGCAATAACGGTGCATGGGTCAACGCGTGTTTTAATGCATCAAAAGATTGTTGGGCAATCTCGTCCCAAAAGAATTGTGCGTTCTGTTTCAACAACCGTGTAAAACCTTTAGTGACCTCGGCGTAGTTTGGGATGAATCGGCGTAAAAAGTTCGCTTTCCCTTGCAAACTTTGGAGTTGGCGCAAACTCGAAGGAGGAGGCAATTTGATGATAGCCTCGACTTTCGAGGGATCGACGCGAATGCCGGCTTTTGAAACAACAAATCCCAGCAATCGACCTGTTTCTATACAGAAAACACACTTGTGGGGATTCAACCGAATTCGATAATGCCTACACCTCATAAAGATTGCTCGTAGGTGGACAAGGTGATCAGCTCGATGTAAAGAATGAGCAGGCAAATCATCGAGATAGGGTTGCACAATGTGCTTGATGTCATGAAATGCATAAGACATCGCCCGTTGAAAAGTGGCCCCGGCATTCTTAAGCCCAAAAGGTAATTTGCAATAAGCAAATGTCCCCCATGGACAAATGAATGCCGTTTTTGGTTGGTCGGCAGGTAGAATATTGATTTGATTATAGCCTGAGAAACCATCCATGAAGGAAAACATCTCACTTCCGGCACAATCATCAATAATTTGATCGATATAAGGCGTAGGATAGTTGTCTTTTGGACAAGCTCGATTGATATCCCTATAGTCGATACAGATTCTTATTGTTCCTTGTTTTTTATTGACGGGAACAATATTCGATACCCAATCCGTTAACGGGATCGGATAAATGAAACCTGCTTTCAACAGCTTTTCGACTTCTGCTTTAATCGCAGCCGCTTTTCGAGGGTGAATCTGACGCAACCGTTGCCGAATGGGTTTAGCATCCGGGTAGGTTTTGATTTCATGAACAACAATGGCAGGATCAATTCCCGGCATTTCCTCGTAAGACCAGGCAAACACGTCGCGGAATTCTTGGAATAGGGCCTTGTAAGTTTGGATTTCTTCTTCAGTACATGCGGCACCTATATGAATGTTCTCCTCGATTCCGGGCTTCACTGAAATATCAATGGGAATAGTACGAGAAATATTCCCTAAATTCAGCTCTGAATCAGAATGTTTCGTTGGATCCTGAGCGTCTTTGACATATTCAGCGGTAAAGATAGATGAAAAATCATTTTCAAATGCATCATCCTTAGGTAAAAACGAAGATCTGTGATGGAGATCTTCCCATGGTAGATCATCTACACTTAGGATTTCGCGAAGTTGTTCGTCAGATGACACTTCTTCGGGAAACGTTATCCGTTCTAAGGGTGAGGTGAAAAGTGACTCTTCACTGACCACATTCATTTGGTCGGTTTCGGTTGAATGAAAGTCGGTAAAAGACATAAGAGCTTCATAAGCAATCTCATACGGACTCAACGGCATAACATCACCGAGTGAGTCTAGCTCAGAGTCAGAGGGAACATACCAAGGATCATCATAAATAATGTTTTCTGACGTGATCATATGAATTGTTGCAAACGAAGGGTCTGCATTGAGTGGAGGGAGAGGAAAAGTTCCCAGTAAACCGGAATCCTTAACTAAACCTACACCAATGTCCCTATAAGGGATTGTCGTTTTACCAACATGCTGGATAGTTTCTGAAGAGGTTGGGTCGGATGAAAAGTATGTCAGCTGATCAATAGTCACGATCTTACCGTTATGTGGAAACTTAATGACTCTGAAGACCGATGAAACGACCGCTGTCATAGCATATGACCAACTTCGACCCAAAAGAAGGTTGTAGTCTAGAGGGGCATCAACCACTTCCACATCCAGACTAACGGTTTTACCTTCGACCCCTATAGGCAATTCTTGTAGAATACCAAACGGACGGAACCCACGGCCATCAAAGGCCTTAAGGATGGTGGGGGATTGGTTCAACGAAGGAGAACCAAGCGATCTCCAACATTGAATCGACATAATACACGTAGAAGCTCCCTCATCAATCACAGTCCGATGAATAGGCCTGTTTTTGACTATCACTGGAATTTGGAAAGCCATTTGATGGGGGAGACGCGGTGTACTATTTTCTAGATCAAAGATCATTAGGTTCGGGTCCTGAACATCGACAGCTCCGATAGCCGACAAAAGCAATTTTCGTTGCGCTGGACATGATTGCAGCACTTCGAGTGCCGACATTGCTGAAGGTGAAACAGCTAAGTCTTCAACAATGTTGTAATTCTGGGCTGCTCTCGCATGTGGATTGAAAGCAGACCTTCGAAGTACACCCTTGGCGGGCGGCTTAATCACTAAGTCTGGGTTAGGTTTTTCGATCTGTAGTGGATCGGAACCAGGAGCTGAGGTTGATGGGTTAGAGTGAGAAGATTCTGCTTCCTTACCATCAACAGGAGCCTTACTACCATAATCTTGCGATCGAGTCGCAATCCTGACATGAGACATCATCAAAATGGGTTCTTCACTGGCATTCGAAGAAGAACCTATCATCTTATTCTCCTGCTCTGGAAATGGATTTTTTAACACAGCAGGAGTGGGAGAACCTTTGACTATTTTCACTACCTCGGCCCGATGAGGGCAGTCTCTCGTAAAATGATCTTCTTCACAAATGAGACAAGGATATCGAGGTTTGCGCTTTTCGTCATTGGTTTCCGACTTTTCCGTTTTCTCCTTTGGAGCCTTGTCTGCTTTAGCCTTCTTCTTTCCTTTCTTCTTTCCACCGTTTTTTGGTTTGGCCGTAGATGACTCTACAGCGTGAATGTCGGCGGTAAGTTCAGGAGAAGACTCTCCTGTCGGAGAATCAGGCAAAGTGATAATTGGAGTATTGAAGCCTTGGAAGACTTCTTCTTACTCTTCGTAGTCACGATACCAATCATACCATCAGCGGCATGAGATCCCGAAGGAGCAGCAGCGATTTGGTTTGACTTTGGAAGATCCGGAATTTTCTCGTGTAACGTACCCGACTGAGTGTAAACTAAGTCAAGGTATTGTGCCTGAGCAATGACTTGCTCCTCAGTAACTACTCCGGCCTTAGCTACATCTTCAGTAATTCTTGGTAATAATGATTTGACAAACCATTCAGCTAAGATTTGGTCCGGGATAAAAACTTTCACTAATCTTCTTCGACGTCTCCACTCATGGATGTGATCAGAAATGTACGTGGATGTCGATTGTTTTAGCGAAGTTAATAATTCTGTACCATTATCGTATCTGACTGGTAACTGAAAATGAGTTAAGAACGAGGTAGCTAACTGGCTAAAGTTGTAAAAAGAGGCCCGTGGTAACTCAATGTACCACTTGGCTGCGAGACCAATGAGTGTACGCTGGAAAAGACGTAAGCGGATGGAATCATCTGAGATGGAATTTGATGCACACCAGAGGTGGTAAGTCATCACGTGATTAGACGGATCCTCTCCAGACTTACCTTCGAACTTGGGTATATCGCTGGGCAACTTATTTGGCATTGGCGGCCAGAACTGAAGATATTGAATTGGATCGTTCGTTAGGCGCGTCAAGTCGGGTAAATCTAAAGTCGCAATAAACGGTAACTGCCGGTTAGGATCTCTAAAACTCTGAGTCACAATACCAGCCCCAGGAGGAGGATATCCAGGATAACTAGGAACAGGAGTCGCATTTGGGATATTATATCCTCCTGGAAAACCAGGATTAACCGGACCGTACTGGGGTTGCTGAGGTTGTTGATAAGTGTACCCAGGATACGGTTGATACTGGTAAACCGGTTGTTGGGCAGCTTGCCCAGGTTGATACTGTCCCTGGTACGGAGGTTGAACAAATTGAGGTTGAGTAGTAACAACCGTACTTGTACCAGGTTGGCCTGCAGGCATCTGGACTGTGGTTTGAACCGTAGGTCCAGACAACGGTACAGATGTCTGAGGAGTGGTTACAGGGACAGTAGAAACCGGAGCTGCCGATACTCCAGAAGTAAGCATGGTAGATGAAGCGGTAGTTGCTGCAGCCGTGTGAGGTGGAGTACCAGGTGCAATTGGCGGCTGAGTAACTACGGAAGTTACAGGGGTCTGAACACTTGACTGGACAGGTTGCGGTTGCTGGGGTGGACCAGGAACTGCAGGTTGTCCTGCTTGAGGTACCGACTGTATACTTGGTTGCGACATCTGTTGACCCTGTGACGGATCCCATGTTAACATTCCAGGGTATTGACTCGTAACAGGTTGAGGATACTGAGATCCATAGCCGTATTGAGGATAGGGTTGATAACTGTAAGGTGCAGTCCCATATGATTGCCCTTGAGGTGGTTGATAACCTTGACCAGGGTATTGACCCGTAGGTTGATAACCTTGAGGTAAATACGAATACTGGGGTTGACCTTGACCTTGAGGTTGGTATCCTTGAGGTTGATACCCTTGGGGTTGATACCCTTGGGGTTGCCATCCTTGAGGTTGCCATCCTTGAGGTTGATATTGATACTGAGGTTGACTTTGGGGTACATATTGAGGCTGGGGTTGATACCCTTGGGGTTGATACCCTTGAGGTTGCCCCCCAGTCACGAATGAAGTACCTTGAGGTTGCCCCCCAGGCATTAACGAAGGTTGCCCCCCAGGCGGTAATTGGCCACCTTGAGGTTGGTTAATGGGAGTTGAACCTGACATCATATAAACGTCACCTATACTCAATGGTACATTACCACTGTTTCCAACTAATAACCCATGATCAATGGGTTGAGGAGATGCTCCCGCAAAGGTACCAGAAAGTGATTGATACCCAGTAGGAACAGAAGGACCGCCATGTAAAAATGATTCAGGACTTTGTGAAAACACAGATGACTGACCAGACATATTTACAGGAGAATGAATTCCTCTAGGTGGAAAAGGAGTACGAGGTGTAGAAAAACCTACTGAGTTGTCTAAAAAATTGGTTAATGCAAGGTACCAAGATTCACTTCTAGGAGGACTGTAAAAGATGGATTCACGCTCCCTTAGATCAAGGGTAATTAGATCTTCAGAATCAGAAACGCCTATTTCTTCCTCTGGAACAAGTTCTTCTATAGCAATTAATCCAACAGGAAGATTTTCGGTGATAATTCTTTCTATTCTTGGTGAATCAGGAACACTAGGAGTTGGAGTAACAGGTTCGGAAATTTCAGGTTCTTCGCCTGTTTCACTGGCAGATGAAAAACTACCAGCAAGCTCGGAAACTGTAACAGCTTCGGGATTGTAACCTGTTTCTAAACTTTGGTAATCTGGATGGACTACCAAGGAAGATTCTCCTTCTTCAGGTGATCCTACTCTACTGCCACTAGGAGGAGTTACAAGGACCTTTAACCCTTCTAAATTACCTGGGTCGTCTCGAGGAGGGGATCCCCTAAGTCTACGGGATCTTCTCAACAATTCGGCCACAGAAACAACTTCAGGAGACTGGCCCGCAATTCGACGGGACTTCTCGGTAATTCCGCCACAATTAAAGATTTTTAACTACAACACACGAAAACAAAGTAAAAATTTCAAATCAAACCACCTAAAGTCTTCTAAAGAAGCAAACAAATTTGAAGCACACGCCTAAATAATCTAGAGCGTCAAACCACACACAAACAGTAGTCTTCCGGACCAAAAGCGCTAGTTGGTGATTAGGCCCAACCTCGCAGGATTCAGTACAGAAATGGCGGGTGGAACAGTTACCCCGGCAACCTGCTTAATGAATAGACTGGACCAAGTTCCTCCACTTTAACCGTCTCGAAGTGAAGCGAACCCCCCAGAAAATCCAAGTGAGTATAACCGACGTCTGCTCCAGGTACAGTGGGACCTTCCCTCCACCGTCACCTTGGGTAGAATCCTAGATATTATGGCCACTAAGGTTACCAATCACAACAATTACACCTGGGGGAACAGTCTAAACTCCGACAGCACGCAAGGGCAGAGTAGCAAGCTCCAATCCCCTTACCGGCTCCTTGACAACAATCCAAGGTTTACCGATAAGTGACCCCTGGCTCCTCGACAATGGTTAATCCGAGGTTTACCGTTTGTAATACGTACTGCCTGGCGTCGTTCCCAACGAGGGAGGAATGATCCCCTCACTGGTTCGGACACGAGCTCGTGCTTCTCCTTTAAGAGGAGCTTTCCCAGAATGTAACTGAAACAATTGGATTTGTTCTACTCAAGATAGACTATCTGTTTGGTTTTGTAGTCTTGGAGAGTTAAGTACTCACCTACTCCAAGACCCTAGCCTAAGCTATGTTGGTGCTTCAGAGCCCTAGAAAAATAAAGATTACTAGATTGATTTTAATTTAAGCGTTACTTTTAAGGTTGTTTCTTAAGTCAAAAGGTGATGGAAGTGAAACCAGTGGTGTGTTGACTCGACTCGAAACCACTACAAAATGCACCTAGAATGATTTATCCACTACTTTACTTTTTCGATGAATTGCTTAACTAAAAAGTTGAGAGAATGCAATCTTTATAAAAGCAACTTCTTAATTGAAGACAATCAAAGAAACAATTCGTTTTTCTTTTCCAAGCATAAAAACATAACCTCTCTTTACATGCACGAAAAAACTCTTTTCTTCTTTCAAAAACAAAAAGCTACTTGAAACAAGACTTTTTAAAGAAGATGTTTTTGTATTTTTCTTTTAATAAAGCAAATAAATCTAATATAACCAAAAATCAATCTTAACAACTATTAAAATCTATGAAAATGCACTCATAAGCAAACTAAGGGCAAATTTACTCTAAGCAATCTTAACGAGGCCAAAACTAACAATGATTATTCTAAGGTGTTTTACTTGATCACAATCAAATCAAGGACTAGCTTATTGCAGAACCAAAAACTAGCCAAAACAAAACTCTAATCTTTTTGTTCTTTTTGTAAAATGGAAATCAATACTTTATAAACAAGTAATTCGAAATTTGACCCAAAACAACTCAAATGGCAAGTTGCTCACACAAGGAGACTTTACGACAGGCCCGACTTCTAAGAAGGTTGACTAACCAGAGAGATCTAAGGCTGGACAACTTTCTACTATCAAAGTCACTACAAAACCTATCCAAAAATCAAACCCTAGGTCTAAACTTCGTTGAAAACCACTAAAACACTCAAAGCTCACAAAACAAGTTCAGGTGAAAATTCTTGACAGGGTACTAAAGGATCTGGGCAGAAAATACTAAGGAAAATCAAAATCTAAAAGCAATTTAAAGCAAAAATGGAATTTTCTTAAATTTTACAGGAAGACGCAGGCAACCCGTTGTCACAGGTGCGGCCCCGCTCTGTGCAAACGGCAACAGCGCGTCCAAAGACGCACTGTGCAGTACTCAGAGGGTGCGTCCTTCTGGAAAAATGAAGAAAAACCAAATCTAACTAAATCTAAAGCTAAGCCACCCAAATACTAATTCTCACAGTCAAAAACCAGAAAATAAAAATGATTTTCTCAAAGCAAAGTTCATATAAAGGAAAAGACTCTCTCATTAATGGATTCCCCAGCGGAGTCGCCAATTTGTCACACGGAATTGGTCAAGGGTGCGGACACGACTGACCTTCCTAGAAGTCTAAGACATTCTAATGACAAACAAGACAAAATGGAGTGATCTTTCTCTAAATACACCTTTTACAACATGAAAACTACAAGTGTTTAGGCTTACCTTATTCCAAAACGCTGTTGTTGAAGTCCGTTCTTGACGATCCGGATGAGCTCCTCCTTCAAGTCAATTCCTGCAACCACAAACAATCAAACAATTACCAAGCACTTGCATTTCATATAATAAAACATATATTCAACATGCAGACCAAGGAACACATGAAATAACTCATTAACACAAGCTATTGAGAAAAATAAACCAGTTTGTATTAATAACGAAACAAAGAAACTCTTACAACCTGGCCTTGGTGTTGTGCAAGTTCCTCCCAGGGTCCATCAAGGGTTTTCCTCTACTTTGACAAAGCTCACCCTCTTCCAAGTAGAATCAAGTAAAGACAATCTCTCCTCACAAAGGCTCTAATGGAAGACCTAAATCCTGCAGCATTTACCCAAAGAAAATGTATAGCTCCAACCTCTTCTCCCTCTGGCTCAATGTCTTTATTTATAGTGCTGTAAAGAGGTTATTCAGGTCCACTATCAATGGGATCATCCCCCTCTTTGGGTGGGATAGCTCCCTTATTGATGGGATAAGTTCCCCCTTAATAGAGATACATGAACCAACTGGAGGCGCATCCATTTCATCAAACCGACCTCTAGAATGTTCTAGAAGTAACCACAAGTAACTTTTTCAAGATAAAACTCGCGCATTTTGCCTTTTACAGAGGGACGCACCTGTCCCTTAACATACAGAGCGTCCATGGACGCAGATTTTGTGAACATGGTCAGCGTCCCCGCAGGTAAGGCTAGAGAGAACCTGCGACCCCAGAGATAAACATAGTTTTTACAAGACTTTCTCTCTTCTTTGAGTTTGAGATGGATAACAGAGGCATGAGACTTGCCTAAGAGGGTAGCATGACTGTTGATTTGAGCCATACTAACTGTAAGTAGTCAAGGTGACATTTTTTAGTGTAACAGTCCTCTGTGTCCTCTGATTAAGTTGCCATCACCTGTACCAACCTCTGAGCACCTGTACCAACCTCTGAGTGAGTTGCCATCAAGGACAACACTTGAAACATAATGCCAACACACATGACACTCTAAATAAATAGCAAGATACCAAAAGTAACATTTACGGAAAGTAATGGAAAAAAATTCTGAAATTCCAAAAGCATCCTATCCATTTATGCCACACTCTGCTCGTGCTTCAATGCCATTGATATGTGTGTCATAAGAATAAAATCATACGATATAAAATAATAGGCATTGTTCACCAAGGATAAAAATTCACTCACACAACCAAAAACTTGCCACAATCCATCATTATGTTTTCAACCAAACTTTGGCAGTATGAGTGTTTAAATCATATTTTTTATAGTGGAAATGGATTCAACATCATCAAAACCTCCATCAATACCCAAAATCTTGAAAGTTGACAACTATAACCTAGAGTTACATAAAAATTTGCCAGAGTTTATGAGGAACGTACTGAAATTTCCATGTTTCTTCCAGACAAATTTGAAGTCTCATTAGAATATGGTTTTCATCATGGAAATTAGCTTTAAAATACCAATAATAGCTATAAATAGTCAATTGTGCAAGGACATTTGCAAATAAATGTTATGCAGACACGTATTTAGCTATCTTCTACGATGATTCAACTTAACAACTAGTCCCCACTATTATGTAAAGCTGAACCAATTTTGATTTACGAATGAATTGGCAAACTATTTTGAACATCATAGCTTAAAGCTAACTATCAACAAACATTTGATCTAGCTGGACGGAGTCACATATATGCCCCCATACATTCCTTCCACATACCTATCTCCTGCACAACTTGACACACAATTTTGATGGAACAGGGACCTTATTCACAATAGAAGGATTTAATTTTAAACTCTTCCACTTAAAAATTTTACAAATTAGTTGTGTGGAAGAGAAATTGCATACAATTATGAATCAAATGCCTACATCAAGGTTGTAAAGATTTACCTATGAGAAAAGGCAACTGCATAGAGTTGTGAGTCTGTATAGAATGAAAGATGTGCAGAGGATGAGGTGCACAGCGTGTGAAATTAATTTAATTACTACAAACAACTAGAATGAACGATTTGTAAAATATAAACAACGAATATTTTGTCGATTAAATACTTATTATTATTATGCAACATTAGATTCAGTTCCTTTTTAATGCATGTAAACAAGTAGTGTTATGCAGGAGAATGTATGTCCACAAAAAAGATGGGAAATGTTGATACATTATGTGCATCAATACATTGAATAAAGACATGTGCACATACATACTCAATAAATTGAATGTCGAAAGCACTGATATTTACCTGCAATGGTGTTTTATGTTAATAAGAGGATATACATGGAAACAATAAAAATATGAATGAAAACTTTATCTTTGATACATTTATTTTGTAACATGTTTCAAATCTAAAATAGTAGCAGGTGGTGATTTTTACAAAAATGAACCAACAAGCATTGGAAATTACTACTATAGTGAGGGAAAATATCATTTAACATTAGAATTCATTCAAAATAAGAAACCAATGACTTCAAGCAAACTACACAAGTCAAGAAACAAAAACTAACACTCTATACCTCTGGCACTACTTATCGAAAATGTAATTTCTTTTTTGTTTTTGAATTGCTAAAATATTACCAATAATATCATATGGGTCCACCACTTGCTTGTCTGTTATGGTGAAGAGTGGTAGACATAACTGTATTTGAAATATGGATATATGGATTATTTATGGACTTAGAAATACTTTGATTGTATTGTGTCCTCTGTATTGTGATTTTTGTCCATAGAAGGAAAAGCTCTTATCAATATTATATTTACATATTTGTTAAATAACCTAACTTTTCAGCCTTCAAATGTTAACCTCTAATAACATCCTCTTGCTATGAAATTCAATAATATTGATCACATATGCACATAAGAAACATTGCAATGAAACATTTTATGTTCCTTGCTCCACACACATGTTCTCCCTCAATTGTTACTATTACCCACGTCAAAACTGTTACACATGACACACTCAATAATTAGCAATTGAACATACCAAAGCTAACCATTATCATGTGCATTTACTCCACACTTTTACACTTCTTTAATATCATTGTTATATGTGTCATTAGAAACTAAAATTTACCATATAAAATAAGTTTGAACTACTTTCAATCATGATAATTAGCTAAGGAACTGTCAATAATCAATGCGAATAGAAAACCATCAAAGGTGAATCAGTTTAAAATTTGGGAGTATCGTAGAGATTTTTTATTTCTACACTACTAATACCAACCATGAATTAATAGAAATTCCATTGAGAAACTATTAAAGTTTAGGATGTGATTTTATGCAACCTCAACTTCGAAGATCACACTTTATGTAAGACAACAGAAGCTTGCACAATACTCCAACATTTTAAACACAATTTGCAAATAGAAAATGTTACTTGGTTTGCTATTCAAAATACGTAGTCGATTATAAAATGCTCCTATCAATATGGAAATATAGTTTCTTTCCTTTCTCCACTAACTATTCCAAATGCTTGTCGACTTGTTTCCCTATAAATCACCACATGTTATGTTTTTGTTTCTGACATATGTCACAAAATATCTGTATCAGAGATAAAGATGGCATCCAACTTATTTTATCATCCCAATGTCTATAATTCAATTAATATTTAATTCACAAATGTAAGAAGCAAGAAAACATGTGCGAAATAAATTTGTCGATGGGAAATTTTTGTGCAAGACCGCAACATTGCAAATGAAATATACAAAAAAGAGAAAACGTTACACATTTTGTTATTTGACAAACATAATTGGGATGAAATGAGTTATTTTTATCACCACAAATAACACTTTTTTCCTCACTAAACTAGCTATTTCAAATGCTTACAGACTGAGTTCCATAGAAATAACCACCTGCTATTATTTTTCGTCGAAAACATGTTATGGAGATAAATTTGCCATCCATAATTTGTATCATCCCAATGTTTGTCCTATGGTTAATATAAAACATTGCTCTATGCAAATACCATTCCTCTCAGCATTCAATTCATAGACTACACACCTGCGCACGTCTTTAGTTTATGTACCGACACATAGATAAAATGACAAAGTTGAAGAAGAATTAAAATATGAAATCTAAAAGCATGATTTTCAAAGCATTAAAATACTAATATTAATGTATATTTTAAAAATTAACACAAATGAATATGTGTGGGATCGTAGAGGAAATTCATTGTGCAGAGGATGTTTTCAAGATTTCACTGTGCAGACCTCCATTGTTTGCACAATATATTAATAATAAAACAACCACTAGTCTTGTGTTAGACTGCAAAAAACATTTCAAGGTTTCACTATGCGGACCTTCACTTTCAAGTTTTCATCATCCCTATATCTAATATGTTGTTCAATGCTAGCTTTTTTGTGCTAATTTCAACTTCATATTTATAAACAAATGCTTCTCAATTGCTTCATGTGCATAGGTTTCCCTATGGTTTTTGTTAATGAAAACAGATAAATTTGTCGAGTTTATGTTAAGTTCATGAGAAAAATAAAATGAAAATAAAGTTTCGAATGACAGCAATCAAATGTACAGCAAACCATCAAAATGAACACTTAACACAGTGTTTTGATGAAGGATTTCACCCCTCTCAGGCTACATCTCCTTGGTCCAGCTTCCATGGCTTGGGCCTTTATATTAGCTCAATAATGGAAAAAGTGTTGTTTACAATGCTCCACTTATTTTGAAACCTACTTCAATGTGCTCAGAATGCCCAAGTCAGCTAGGAACACCTTTTCTTAATCTCAATTTGTTCGAATTTTGCCCAAGTTATGGTCAAAACAGTTTCTCCTCGTAAAACTTTTCTAAAACTGGTGCAACTCCAGATAACTCCACTAAAACTAGTGGAATCATTGAATTTATCAGACCTCCAAAATTCCCCCAACTTAACCGGTAGTTAACTAGTGGATTAATTAATGATAAGTTGTGCTTAATTACTGTTAATATGGATTAGCATATAATTCATGCATTTTAATGGAAAAATGTTACCATTAATTGTTGTAGTGGTCACATGGATTACCAATGGGTTAGGTGACGGTTACAGTTTGCTAGTTGTAGGTTGTGGAAAATCGTTATCTATTAGCTGGGCAATCTCCGTGGACGTGGACACATGATGACGTAATTGTCGCAGTTGTCGTTAACTATTGTGGTTTGTGTAGCCACTAGTTTATGTGTGGTGTGGTCAGATGTCAGTGGTAACCATCGATGATTTTACCACCAACTCTGCACGGTTATGAAAACAAATACGCATTGAAACAATAGTATGGTAAGAACTATGACAGTGGTGTATTGGTATCGCATTGAGTTTGTATGGCGTAGTTCTCGGGTTCGACCCCCCAGCCTGCCATACTATTTTACTACGCGTCGATATATGTGATCCTTTGGGGAGGGACACATGGTGGCCTCCAAGTTTTCCACTCGTCCCCTCCTCATTGGTCCATTCCTCAACCAATCAAATCATGCCACATCACCACACCTACAGACAAACCAAAACTTGACACTCGGTGTAATCCGATTGGATGTTGACCAGCCTTTGACACTGCCTAGTCACCTGCCATGTTAGAAGTATCGACTGTTGACTGTGCAATGACTGTAGATTTTTTTTCAAAAATTCCACTTTTTGGAAAAGTAGACATAACGCGATATCTTCCACATACAAACTCGATTTTTAGTGAAACGAGTTGAGTTGGGATCATTTCACTGAGGCAAACACGGTTGTTCAGGTTTCGAGCGATTTTGAGAACTTTGATTTTTGAGCTAAATACTGAGCACCTGATCATTCCTCCCCACTAGAAGCCTTTTATACCCAAAATATACTATCAATTGTTTAGTAGGTGAGGATACAACTCCCTCACCTTCTCGATCTGCAACCATTTGGCCTTAGAAGGCTTTTGTCCCTTGAGTCCCACTATAAGGTATTCGACATTCCCGCTCTTTGAAGTTTGGTTCTTCTGTCAAGTATGAGATCTTACTGAAGTTCATCAAGATATTCTGGCGATAAATCAACTATTGATGGCAGCTAACACATGCTCTCCTTCATCATCAATCAAAGGAGGTTCAAACAATCTCAAATTCTCAACATTAACAATAGAGTATATTTGCATATAAGGAGGAAAATATAGCTTAAATGCATTGTTGCCAATCTTTTCCAGAATTTTAAAAGGACCATAATGGATTGGCTTAATATTTTTACCTTATGCTTGAAGTCTCCCATTTCTAATATATAACCAAACTTCGTCACCAACTTGAAATTTATGATCGACACAATGTTTAGCATGCCTTTCCTTGTAGCTGCTTTGACTTCTTTCAAGTTTTTTTGCACTGTGTGATGTATCAACTGAATTTGCTCTATGAACTTCCTTGCCTTATCAATGTCTCAATTTCCATTGATGACGACATCTTTCTCAAATATTAAGTCCAATGGTGATCTTGGCATGTACCCAAAACATGCCTCAAATGGCAATGTATTTGGGGGAGAATGATTTTCCCTATTATATGCATGTTGTATGTAATGAAACTGTTCATCCCACAACTTGGGATGTTTGCTACAATATCCTCTAAGAAGATGAATGATTGTCTTGTTGACCACCTCGGTTTGTCCATCTGTTTGTGGATGAAAGGTTGTACTCTTCTTCAACTTAGTGTCCATCATGTCCCACAAATTTGACCAAAAATTCCCAACAAATCAAAAATCTCAATCACTTACAATGGAAGTAGGAAGACCAAAATGAAACCAAATATTTTGAAAGAAAAATGAGTTGTTTGTTCCGCTGTAATTTTCTTTTTACACGGTGTTAGTATACACATTTTCTTGAACTTGTCTACAACTACGTACAAGTAATCATGACCTTCCCTTGAAAATGGAAGACCTCCTACAAAACCCATTGAGATACTCTCCCATGGACGTGAAGGTACCATAAGTGGAGTTTACAATCCTAGTTTCCTATTACTAGGCTTACTTGTTGCACACAAATAAAATCCTCTAATGAAGCGAGATACATTACCAAAACATGTGTGGCCAATAACAATACCTTTGGAGATTCGCTACTATCTTGCCTTCACCAAAGTGTCCAAAAATCAATCAAGTGTGCACCTCCCTTATGATAATGTTTCTTTCTACCTGTGGAATACATAACTTTCCCAAGTGATACAACAAACTATTATGTACATGGTAATCTAACTCTTCAATTTGGTTTCCTTGACTCAAGCTTGCATAAATATCTCAAAAGTCATTATCATATGCATATTTCTCAGTGTAACTTTCATGTAAAACATAATTGTGCTTGAGTATAACAAATGAATTTACAATAGGCCTAGAAAGCATATCAACTACCTTATTGTAGATTCCGTTTTTGTACTTGATAACCAAATGAAATTGTTGTAGAAAAACCATCCATCTGAAGTGTCGTGATGGCTGCAACTTTCACTGTGACTATAAGTACTGCAATGGTTGATGGTCGGTATGGATAATGGTATCCTTCCCCATCAAGTAGTGCTTCCATTTTTTGACACTTCATACCAATGCATAAAGTTCTTTGTCATAAGTGGGATAGATAGTCACAGCTCCATTAAAAATTTCAGAATGAAATGAAATGGGCTTACCATGTTGCATAAGAACTACTCCGATGGTGTAATCACTAGCATTTGTTTGAATCTCAAATGGTTGTATAAGATCTAGAAGAACCAATACCAACGTTGAAATGATCTTTTGTTTTAAAGCATCAAATGCATTCTGTTGTACATATCTCCAATGGTAGACTTTCTTGACACTAGTCAATGCATGTAATGGAGCTACAATGGAAGAAAATTTAGCAATAAATTTCCTCCAATATTGTGTTGCCCCAAGAAATCTTCTTACCTTTGTAACTGTATTGGACTTGGGCCAATTTAGAATGACCTCAACCTTAGAGGGGTCCATCTTCAGCTCACCTCCTCCAACAATGTGTCCCAAATACACTAAATAAGTCTTGCCAAATTCACACTTCCATATCTTTAAAAACAACTGTTCTTTTTCCAAGACATCAAGTACTTTGTTTACATGCATGAAATGATCATCTATGGATTTGTTGAATATGGGATTATCGCCTAAGTAAACAATGACAAAGTGATCTGGAAATGGTCTCAATACATCATTCATAACTCACATTAAAGTAGCTGGAGCATATTTAAGACCGAAAGGCATAACAAGCCACTCAAACAATCCTTGTTTAGTTTAAAATGTGATTTTCCAAATGTCCTCTTCAGTTATTCTAACTTGATGATAACCACTTCGTAAGTCTAGCTTAGTGAAATACTTTGCGTACATCAATTGATCAAGAAAATCATCAATTCTTGGGAGTGGATAACAATTCTTTACCATGACTTTGTTCAGTGCGTGGAAATCCACACACATGCGCCAAGTCCCATCCTTCTTTAGAACCAAGACAATGGGTGAACTGCATGGCGAAGTAGATGGGCGTATGATACCTTTGTTCAGAAATTCTTGAATTTTCTTCTTGATTTCCATGCTCTCCATAATGGACAAGCGATACATGCCAATGTTTGGAAGTGGAATATTTTGTTGCAGTTGTATCTCATATTGAATTCCCCTCTTGGGAGGTAACCCATTTGGTTCTTGAAACATCTCACCATGCTTTCTTACCACATCAAACAAACCATATTTTAATTTTTCAACACAAACTTCAAAAGATTCATAATCAATATCATTATTTTTCATGATCATGAGAAGCACAAAATTTTTACTTGCATTTACTAGTCTCTTCATTTTCCCTGCATTAACCAAAGAAATGTTTAAATTTTTGTGATGGGCTCTCACAATATACTCAACTCCATTTTTGAGCAATAAGTATTTGTTCTCGTGGTGATAAAATACTGCTTTCCTATCATACAACTAAGGACTTCCAAAAATGATTCCTGAGATTTCAAGTGGAATTAGTTCTAACTCAACTTCATCAATGAATTTTTTAGTAATGGAAAACTTGAATAAGAATTTCCTTGTAACCTGTAAATTTGCATAATTGACTATCCAACCCAATGGATATGGCTTATGATGAGGTACAGTTTCAAGATTAAGATTTTTACCAAGTCTTCTGAAATTAAGTTTGATTGTGACCCATTATCAAATAATGCATTAATATTTGTATCATTTGAAATTACCCTTACATGGAACAACTCTATTCTTGATTATTCATTTGGAGTGTTGTTATGACTATGTAAGGAACTAGTTCTTGCAACAACTTTTTTTCCCTTTGTGACCATGGCTGAAAGCTTGGTCTCGTCACCATAATCTGATCCAATATCATGTTGTGTGGTAGTCATCTTTTGTTTTCCCTTATTGTTTGGTTTCTTAGGCCTTTGTTCAGGACGTAATTTCCAATAGTGGGTTTCATCATGCCCAAATTTGGAGCAATGTTGGCATATAGTTTTCTCCCATTCTTTATTTGCACTTGCATTCTTCTTTCCCTTCCATTTTCCACCCATCACTTTCTCCTTGCCTTTTAATGGCTTCTTCTTACTACCCTCTTCCTAAATGTTCTTTCCTCTTGCTTCAAGGTGTGTGGCTTGCACACATACCTCATCCAAATTGCTTGGATTGAACATAGGGATAGTATGTTTTAAGTAGGAATGTAAACCCCCAATATATTTCAATAGTTTATCTTGGGAATTCAAATTTACTCCTAACAAAAAAGCCCTCTTCCTAAACTCCTAGGTATAACCTTGGACTGTTTTGCCCTTGAGTTGCTTAAACCTTTTCCAACTCATAATGGCTTTTTGCATATAGGCTAAAGGATAAAACTCTCTTTAATTGCAAAAACAAATTCAACCCAAGAAATTGATATCTTACCATGAATTCACATTTCCTCGAGTCTTTGCTTCCCACCAGACTAATGCTACTCCTTCTAGCCTCAATGAATCCAACTAGATCTTTATCTCATCTTCTTGAAGGTTTTGAATTCTACAATAAACCTCCAATTGTCGAATCTAATTGTCTAACTTTTCTGCATTCACTTCACCATTGTACATGGGAAGTTCAAACTTAATGTCTAGTTTGAGTAAGGGATTTTTTTCCTTTAGGGTTTTTGAATGAGTATGAACAATTTTTGTGGTGGAAGTTGAAGATGATGTTGTTTGAGATGTTGAGGATGATGAAGATGATGAGGAATATGAAGATGGTGGAGATGGATGAGGCTTTCCTCCATTACCCTTTGAATCCTTCTTTTCATCTTTTTTATCTCTTGAGCTTCCCTCTCCATGTGGAGGCTTAGAACTCTCTCTAGCCATTCTAGTATTCCTCTCTTCATAGAGGACTCTAACCTTTTCAGTTAAGTCATAGAATATTTCTTAAATACTTCCTCTTCTGAAAGACCTCCAGTCTCCCTTACTCCAGACATTATGGCTTTGGATTCAAGCTTAGCTTCTGGTACTGCTTGTACCTCCTTAATCTCAATTGAAGGTAAAACTTGAGGTGTTTCAAGTGCAGGTGGGATTGGAACTTTGGGTGGATATTGTGGCCTTTGGCTCTCCTTCTTCTGGGCATAACCTCAAGAGTTGAAACCAATAGTTTCCCTTCTCCTCTCCGCAACTTTAACCTTGTAAGCATCACAAATTTTCAACCATTAAAACCCTACTTGCACAAAACTCAAGTAATCAAGCAAATAACCTTTGCTCTAATACCAACTTGATCTGTTGTTGAATATTAGTTTTGTTGTGCTAATTTCAACTTCATATTTATAAACAAATGCTTGTCAATTACTTCATGTGCATAGGTTTCCTTATGTTGTTTGTGAAGGAAAACAGGTAAATTTGTCAAGTTTTATGTTAAGATCATGAGAAAAATAACATGAAAATAAAGTGTTGAATAGCATCAATCAAATGTACAGAAAACCATCAAAATGAACACTTAACAAAGTGTTTTGATGAAGGAGTTCACCCCTCCTGGGCTACATCTCCTTGGTCTAGCTTCCATGGCTTAGGCCTCTGTATTAGCTCAATAATGGAAAAAGTGTTGTTTAGAATGTTGATCCAGGTGGATCTTTAGATACAATGGCATGGAGAATCTCAAAATTCAAATTGGCAGAAAAGCAAGTATCTTGACATCAGATCGAAGTGCTCATCGCCTTGATTCCAACGATGTGAACGAAACTCCAATCTGAGTCCAGATGATGAAGTTATGGCAGAATGAATATTGCCTTGTTCCTTTGGAAAATGAGGCTTTTTCTTATAAAAATGGGTTTTAAGCCTTATAAAGGAAAATTACAATCGGAGGGTCCAAAGGGGCAGACTTAAGGCAAGGCCTCTAGAATCCTCGATCAATGATCTCTGATATTGGGACTTAAGGCAGGCGACATGTGATCGACATTGGCGATCATAGGAGAAATTGGAGTCGAGGACAAGTAATCGGCAATATCGGGATGATCGGTTCAGCGGATCGGGTTGGTGAAACCCAAATGATCAGACCAGGACCCTTGGGCCGTAGTGATGTGATAGGTCCGATGCAATACGCCGATATCAGTGATATCGGTGATCGACGATTAGCAAACAGCGGTCGGCAATCCCCCCCGCTAACAAAACCATTGAACAGTGCGATGGTGATTTGCGATATGGGGACCAGACCCGATGGGTCTATAAGCCTAATTTAAGGAAATTTGAAGTCCTATTTTTCGATTTTTTAATGTTTCCATGTGTATTATCGCTTGGAACAAAAAAAGGCCTATTTTTAATGTTTGTTGCGCCCGCCGATCCATTTGATAGAATGGCTGCTATTCTAAACAAACAACCCCTGATTTAAGTGGCCTTTGTCACCCAAAAGACATTATAAAAGCCCAATGATTGGAAATGTATCGGGGGGAGAGGATTTTCTGGCACACAGTTCGAGGCAACAGCTTGTAAGAAGGCCGATTGATCATTTTCTTTGAATTGGACAAATTTTATATGGTTTCTGCCCCTCTAGATGCCACGAACGCAGTGGTGCTATCCATTTCTCCATTTGAGTTCTTCTTTTCTCAAACATTTCCCAGAATGGAGGTATAATACTCCTTTTATGTAACTAATGAGTGTATTCTCTTCCTTTCATGCCATTTAATGAATGAAGGCCTCCCCATTGATCAAGCAGGGCCCGGAGATGTAGTCCAAGTTGGACGAACTCCATTATCAATTCTTGTTGTCTTCTTGTAGTGCTTTTATGTGTTTATTCTTCTTTCTTGAGTGCACATTAAATTTTTGTGTTAAGCTGCAATTTTCACATGTGATTCTTTCTATACATCTATAAGCAAAAGATCCATGGATCAAGTGGTATCAGAGCAGGTCTTTTTAGATGTGAATTGCATGTTTGTATGCTAATAAGAAATATACACCGAAGAGGTGAAGGGGAATTAAAGCCTTTTGATCCCGAAGCGGGGCATGCACATTGAAAGAGAAACATGGCAGAAGATGAAGCTCATCTTGAAGAGGAGCGCAATTTCTGCAAGACCTTCTATTCAATGGCAGAGAATGTCAGTAAGTTGGTTTTAAGGCTAGAGAAAGTAGAAGAAAAAGACCCAGAAGAACAAGGTTCAGCGCATGCAAATAGTGGAGAAGAACCCCCTCCTTCCCCTTCCATGAGTGAAAGTTATTGTTCCTCTCACCACCATAATAATAGAAATCCTAGGGATGCATCTAAGAAACCTTTCTTTAAATTAGATGTTAAATTTGATCTTCCCATGTTCAATGGGGAAAGTAATACAGAAAAGCTTAGTAATTGGATTAGGCAGATTGAGGTCTACTACAGGATTCAGCAGATCATGGAGGATGAGGCAAAGATTTATCTGGCCTCTCTACGACTGAGCAGCACCACTCTCGTTTGGTGGGAGAGAAAATTGCAGAGCAATAGGAATGTGGGTAACCTCTTTTCCTCATGGCTTGATGTTATTTCTACATTAAGGGAACAATTTTATCCTTTGCGATACAAGCAAAAAGCTTTAATGAATTGGCAGTATTTAAGGCAAGGCAAAGGTCAAGATGTTCAGGGTTTTACAGAGGAGTTTAGAAAGCAAGCACTTAATTTGGGTATTTCACTTGATACACCTAAAGTAGTAACTAAGTAAATTGGCTCATTACATAGTTACATTAGGCATTCATTATTGTTGTTTGAACCAACCACTATTGACTCAGCCAGCGTAAAGGCAATTCATATTGAGAACAAGGGAAAAAATGAAAGAGATGAACATTCCAGAAAACCACCGTTCAAATCTCCCAATGACAAATCTAAAGTGAAATGGAAAGGAAAGGAGAAGAAAATGGCAGCAGCCAAAGAAGGAGAAAGACCTTATTTCAATCACTGCAAAAAGGGAGGCCACGATGAAGATCACTGTTGGAAATAGCGCCCAAAAAAGCATCCAAAGAAGTATGGAGGAAAAGGCAAGCAGAAGATAGTGTCAACTGCGCAGCAAGACCTTGGATCCAATTCGGGAGATGAAGAGTTAATCACACCGGCAGGAACAAAAGGTACTCTTACACCTCATGTTAATTCTGAATCGCATGAAGGCACTAGTTCAGTAAATGAGTCCCTTCCTAATGATCGAAAGAGAATTGAAGTGTTCCATATTAGAGTTGTCATAAATCATACTAAAGTAGAAACTCTATTTGATACTGGATCCCAAGCAAGCTTAATTGCAGAATCCTTGGTAAAGAAACTCTACTTAGAGACAAAACCACATCTGAAACCTTACCCGCTTGGATGGATACATGATAAAGAAAAACTCAATGTAACCAAGCAGTGCAAAGTAAAATTTGTGATCGCTTCTAAGCTAGTGGATGAAGTAGAACTTGATGTGATACCATTGGATATATGTGGCATGGTGTTAGGGAGTCTGTATCTATATGATATAAAGGTAGTCTTTTTCCATCATGAAAACAAATACCAAATCCCAAAAGATGGGGTAGAATATATAGTAAGGGCTCATCAAAATAAAATCAATGCCAACCTTGTAGGCACTGGACAAATGAAAAGGCTAGTGAATTCCAGTAAGGGTTGCATGCTAATGGTTGTAAGGGAAAAATATGCAGAAGTAATTGATGCTTTCCAGGATTGTGATCAGGAACATAAACATGAATTATCTGAATTAATTTCTAATTATGATGAGATGTTTCAGGAACCGAAGGGATTACCTCCGAAGAGGAAATCCAACATGAAATCCATTTGTAGCATGACGCTCCTTTACCAAATATTGGCATGTACAGGATGTCCACCATTGAGATGGAGGAAATCAAGAAAAAGGTAAAGGAATTGTTGGACCAAGGGGTCATCACGCCGAGCACTTTTCCGTGTGGCTCACCGATTATCTTAGTCCCAAAGAAAGATGGCACATGGAGGATGTGTGTGGATTACCGTGCACTAAACAAGATCACGGTGAAAAATTGTTACCCTCTTCCACACATAGATGATTTATTAGATCAGTTAAAGAATGCTATCTATTTCACCAAATTGGATTTGCGCAATGGTTATCACCAGGTCTGAATTGCAGAGCATGAAGTGTGGAAAACCGCCTTCAAGACCAAACAGGGGCTGTTCGAATGGATGGTGATGCCATTCGGACTTTGCAACGCTCTAGCCACTTTCATGAGGGTCATGAATTATCTCTTTCGGCCTTTCATTGATGAATTTGTTCTTGTATGTTTAGATGATATACTTGTATTTAGTAAAAGTTGGGTCGAACATGTGTGTCATGTAAAGAAAGTGCTTGATGTACTAAAAAAGGAAAAACTCTTTGTAAAATTGTCAAAGTGTGAGTTCGGGAAAACCTCTTTGGGTTACCTAGGTCATATTGTTGGTCATGGTCAGTTAAAAATTGATCCCTCTAAAGTTGAAGCAATTATAAATTGGCCTAAGCCTACTAGTGTAACCGAGGTCCGCAGCTTTTTAGGTGCAGTCCAGTATTGGAGGAGATTTATTGCTAATTTCTCTATTATTGCAGCACCTTTGCACACATTGACAAGTGTGAAACAGGTCTTCCAATGGGGAGGAAGACAGCAGAAGTCCTTCGAAACATTGAAGGAAAAGATTAGCACCGCGCCAGTCTTAGCCTTACTTGATCTCCAACAGCCATTCGAGATCGAAACCGATGCCAACGATTATGCCATGGGAGTTGTACTAATGCAGCAAAAGAAGCCGATTTGTTACCATTCTGAGAAGTTCTCTCAGGCTGTGATAAAATATCCCACTTATGACAAGGATCTTTATGCCTTCGTGCAGAGTGTGGAAAAGTGGAAACACTACCCGATCGGCAAGGAAACCATCATCCATACAAATCATCAGCCGTTGCAGTATCTTTAGTCACAAGCCCAGTTGCAGAAATCTCGTCATTTCAGGTGGATGGCTTTTCTTCAATAGTTTCATCTGGTAATAAAGTATAAGAATGGCACTACCAATAAAGTGGCCGATACGATATCTTGCCCTCCTATTTCTACTTCTATTATTTTGCATAAGGCTTTGTTGTCTTTTGAGAGTTATGCTGAACAATATGCTAACGATGATGACTTTAAGGAGATTTATGCAAAACTATCACAAGTGGAAAACTATCACTTGCAAGGGAAATTGTTGTATCACCTTGGTAAATTGTGTATTCCACAGGGGAAAGAGTACATGTAATTCGAGAGGCCCACACCTCTCTTGTGTCTGGAAAATTTGGTGTCGAAAAGAGTTTATGTCATATAAAAAGGTTTTGTTTTTGGCATCATATGAAAAACATTGTGACTCGCAATGTAAAGGGTTGTGTGATGTGTTTTGTTTCAAAGCCCTCTAATAGAAAACTCAGGTTCTACATACCACTCCCTATTCCGAGTCATCCATGGGAAAGTGTGTCAATGGACTTTGTAGGAGGTTTGCCTTTGTCAAGAAAGCATCATGACTATTTTTATGTCGTCATTGACCATTTTAGCAAGATGTGTATTCTAATGCCTTGTAAAAAGTAGATCACTGTAGAGCAGACTGCTTCTCTTTTCTTTCAGCGTGTTTGGGTCCATTTTGGATTGCCCACATTGATTGTGTTAGCTCAGGACTCTCCCTTTCTTGGAGAGTTCTGGACCAGCTTATGGAAGATGATGGACACCAAGCTGAAAATAAGCACGGCATTTCATCCACAGACTGATGGATAGACAAAGGTTGTAAACCACACCGTGGTACACTTGTTACGAGGCTATTGTGGGAAACATCCTAAGTTGTGGGATGAACATATCCTATATGTATAGCATTCCTTCAACTGAGCAGTGCACTCATCCACATAGCATTCACCATTTGAGACATGTTTTGGTTACCTCCCAAAGGACCCTTTTGATATGGTCTTTGGAAGGGAAGATGACTCCAGTGGACTTAATGATAGGGACAAAGCTCAGTAGTTCATTCAGTGAATCCAATTGATTCACCAAGCAGTATAAGAGTAGTTGGAGAAAATTCAAGCCCGTTACAAGGCTCGATATGAAAAACACCGAGTCAAACATCAATTCCAAGTGGGTGACAAAGTGTGGTTCCACATCAGCAAGGACAGGATTAAGGGAGAAGGGAAGAGGTTGTGACCAATCCAGTATGGTCCATTCACCATTCTGGAGAAGATTGGAAACAATGCCTTTCGTCTTGATTTTCCAATATATATGTTGATGTACTCAGTAGTGAATGTGGAGAACTTGAAGCTGTATGAACCACCATTGATCATGGACACTGATGAGGTGGGCACAGTTCCTACAGTTGATGATTTTGCACCAGAATATCTCGATGAGTTACCTGAAGACATCATCCTTGACAGAAGAACCAGGACTTCACGATGAGGAGATGTGGAATACCTTCGAGTTGGTTTCAAGGGAATGCACCCCAGCAAGCTAAAATGGCTGGAGAAGGAAAGGGTGAGGGAATAATTCCCTCACTTTCCAATTGACTAATGAAATATTTTTGCGGTCCAAAAGCTCCTCAATGGGGAGGATTGATCCAGGTGGATCTTCAGATACAATGGCATGGAGAATCTCAAAATTCAAAGTGTATAGAAAAGCAAGTATCTTGACATCAGATCGAATTTCTCGTTGCCCTGATTCCAATGGTGTGAACCGCACTCCAATCCGAGTCCAGATGATGAAGTTATGGTAGAAGGAAGGTTGCCTTGTTCCTTTGGAAAATGAGGTTTTTCCTTATAAAAATGGGTTTTAAGCCTTATAAAGGCAAATCGCAATCGGAGGGTCCAAAGGGGCAGACTGAAGGCAAGGCCTTTAGAACCCCCAATTAGCGATCTCCGATATCGGGACTTAAGGCAGGAGACATGCGATCGGCATCGGCGATCGGAGGAGAAATCGGAGTCAGGGATAAGCAATTAGCGATATCGGGATGATTGGATCAGCGGATCGGATTGGCAAAACCCAAAGGATCAGACCAAGACCCCTGGGCCATAGCGATGGGATATGCTGATGAGATAGGGCCGATGAGATATGCCAATATCAGCGATATCGGCGATCGGCGATCGAAAATATCAGCAGTCGGCAATCTCCCTTCCCCCTGGGCTAACAGAACCATTGAACAGTGCGTTGGCAATTTGCAATATGGGAGCCGAACCCGATGGGTCTATAAGCCCAATTTAAGGAAATTTGAAGTCCGAGTTTTTTGTTTTTTAATGTTTTCACGTGTATTATTGCTTGGAACAAAAAAACGACCTATTTTTAAGGTTTTTTGCGCCCGCCGATCCATTCAATAGAACAACTACTATTCTAAACAAACAACCCCCAATTTAAGCGGCCTTTGTCACTAAAAAGACATTATAAAAGCCCAATGATTGAAAATGTACGGGGGGAAGAGGATTTTTTGGCACACAGTTCGAGGCAGCAACTTGTAGGAGGGTCAATTGATCATTTTCTTTGAATTGGGCAAATTTTATATGGTTTCTTCCCCTCTCAATGCCATGGACGCAATGGTTCTATACATTTCTCCATTTGAGTTCTTCTTTTCTCAGCCATTTTCTAGAATGGAGGTATAATACTCCTTTTATGTAACTAATGATTGTATTCTCTTCTTTTCATGCCATTTAATGAATGAAGGCCTCCCCATTGATCGATCAGGGCCCAGAGACGTAGTTTGAGTTGGACGAACTCTCTTATCAATTCTTGTTGTCTTCTTTTCGTGCTTTTATTTGTTTCTTCTTCTTTCTTGAGTGCACATTAAATTTCTGTGTTAAGCTGTAATTTTCACATGTGATTCTTTCTATACATCTATAAGCAAAAGATCCATGGATCAAATGATCTACTACTCTTGAAAGCTACTTCAATGTCCTCAAAATGCCCAAATCAGCTAGGAACACCTTTTCCTGATCTCAAATTGGTCGAATTTTTCCCAAGTTATGGTCAAAACAGTTTCTCTTAGTAAAACTCCTCTAAAATTGGAGGAACTCCCATTGAATTCGTTAAAACTGGTGGAATATCCAAATTTATCAGACCGCCAAAAGGTCGCCAACTTAATTCGTAGTTAATTGGTGGATTAATTAATGATGAGTTGTGGTTAATTACCATTAATCCGTATTAGCGCATAATCTGAGTGTTTTAATGGCAAACCATTAGCATTAATCGTTGTAGTGGTCACATGGATTATCGACGGGTTAGGTGACCGTTACGATTTGTTGGCCGGTGGTTGTGGAAAATTGTTATCTGTTATTCAGGCGGTCTCCATGGACATGGGCACATGGTAGAGTAAATGTCGCAGTTATTGTTAACTGTTATGGTTTGCGTAGCTGTCATTTTATGTGTTGTCTGGTCACATGTCAGTGATAATCGTCGATGGTTTTACCGCCAACTCCACATGGTTATGAAAACAAATACGCATTGAAACCATAGTATGGTAAGAACCATGACAGTGGTGTATTAGTATGACATTGAGTTTGTATGGTGTAGGTCCCCAGTTCGACCCCCCGGCCTGCCATAATATTTTTTTGCGCACCAATATATGTAGTTCTTTGGGGAGGGACACATGGCGAGCTCTAGACTTGCCAGTTGTCCCCTCCTCATTAGTCCATTCCTGAACCAATAAAATCATGTCACATCCCCACACCTACAGACCAACCAAAACTTGGCACTTGGCATAATCTGATTGGATGTTGACCGACCTTTGACCTTGCCCAGTCACTTGCCATGTCAGAAGCACAGACTGCTGACTATGTAGTGACTACATTTTTTTTCAAAAATTCCACTATTTGGCAAAGTGGATAGAACGCGATATCATCCTCATACAAATTCGATTTTCATTGAAATGAGTTGCATTGGGATCGTTTCGCCGAGACGGACGTGATCGTTTAGGTTTCGAGTGACTCTGAGAACTTTTATTTTTCAGCTAAATACTGAGCACCTTATCAATATATGTCCTTTGATTAATAAAAAACACCACTGCGAGTAAATACTAGTCCTCTCTACACACAATTCATAGTCTACACACATGTGCATGTCTTCAGTTAATGTACCAAGGCATAGACAGAACGAGCAAGATGTATAAGCACTAAAATATGAAATCTAAAAGCATGACTTTCAAAGCATTAAAATATTAATATTAATGTATATTTTCAAAATTAATAAAAATGCATATGTGTAGGAATGTAGAGACAATCCATGATGGTGTGGAAGATTTCAAGATTTCGTTGTGCATACCTCCATAGTCTACACAATCTATTAATAATAAAATAAGCATTGGTCTTAACTTATGCTAGACTGAAAAGAAATATTTCAAGCTTTCATTATGCAGAACTTCACACTTTGCACAATCTACTAATAAAAGAAATGAAATGTGCCTAATTACACAGAGAAAACCATAATAATAAATGAGGTATGTCAACTTCAATGTGTACTAACTCCAAAGAGTTAAAACACATTACAATTGAAGGATCCTTTTGCACATATTCATAACTTTATGAAACTCCTCTTTCGCACAACTAGATCTATAAAAGTTTTAAATGTAAAGCATTTCAAAATTAATTATGTATCTTCATAATAAAATCATCTCTACAAACTTTTTCTCCTACATATACCCCATCCTCTATGCATCTTAGCGCCATATTCTAGACCTCATTCTCCCGCACATACCCCATCCTCTGCACATCATTCATTTCGTACATATTCGCAGCTCTATGAATTTGTTGTTCCACATAGCTAGATCTATAAAAGTTTTAAATAAGAAATAGTTTAAAATTAATTTTTTCTCTGCTAAATAAAGTCATCTCTACCATCCCCATTCTCTTGTACATACTCTATCCTCCACAGTATAAAATATTCGCACAAGAAAACATCGGGGTGTTTCACACATTATTTAGTTTTTCACATATAGACCAAACTTTTCACGACACAAATTGCTACTCAATCGAGTCACTTGTAGTATGGTTCGCATATCTCTTTTACCACACAAAAATTCTTCCTCACATGGATTTGAAAGATAGTTTATTTAATATTTGATAATATGAGTTCAATTGAGAGATGTGAATTCAATAATGCACTCAATATTCAATAACAAAGTTAGATATTACTTTGAATATTTCCATGCAGCTTTGGCCAGTCATTGCAAGATGAACATTAACAAATTGCTTTCACAACCAACAAGCCTACATGTAATTCGTCAAAGGTGATAAGGAATATAAGCCATGAATTGACATCTATGATCTGAAATCACTTCATCCTCTACATAGTAAAGCTTATGCTTTCATCCATAGTTTTAGTGTGAGATCACTCTCACCTATGCAAAGGACCATGTTCCCCTGCACATAATCCATCTACCAGAGGGTAAAAGCTTCGCACAAGGAAACAAATAATATTAATTTGGAATTTTTTCATGCCCACTCACCCCCGGAGCCTATGTAAAAGACTTGCAACCGCATCAATTTTGGCATCATTGAGCAGAGAAGTAACATAACAGTGTCAGTGTTAGAGCACACATGCCTATGCAAAGGAGACCCATTCTCCCGCACACACTTTGTCCACTGCACAGTAAAAGTTGTGCACAATGGAACCTAATAATATTAATTGGAGATTTTTTTAGTCTCCCCCTCCACCACCCAACTGCCACCATCCTCTTCCATGGGCTTGTGCAAAGAACCTGTGGCCTCATCAATTATGCCATCATTGAGCAAAGCACTAGAATAATAGTATCAGTGTCAGAGGACTCACCAACGGAATGACCACTCACAAAAATAGTTTTATTTTAATTTTAAAATGAATTTTTAGGAACTGGCAAATACCGAAAATAATATGCCCTCGAGCAAGGGAATTATGTCAGACCAAATCTCCCTCAATCAATAAAAAATTAGAAATAATATTTGCTGAAAATTAGAAAATTATTTTTAAATTAATGTAAAAATAGGAATTTTAAGCATTTTCCCGAAACTTTGGTTAAAATTGCAAAAACACAACCAAATATTATAAAGTCAACACACTTTGACCACAAGGCAAATGCTATAGTCCCTGACTAGGTAAAGACTAATAATTACTTTCTTCAATATTTATACTCCTCACAATTTTATTTATAATTTATTTCTTTATAATTTGTTTCATAAAAATTAACTTAAAAGATGAACCTATATACATCTTCGAAACTCAGATTTTCTTTTACAATAATTTGTATCTTAAGATGAACCCATATACCTGATATCTTCGAAACTAAGATTTTTTTGTTTACAATAATTTGTATTAATATATCCTCCCATTTTTAGTTTCTCAAATCATGACAATTTGATAACTAACTTTCATTAGCATTAGTATCTAACATTGTTCTCTAAGCTTTGTTGTGTTGCAAGCATCCCTATTCTTGAGCTAGATGTCTCTTTTTGTAATTATATTTTCTCTTGACATTACCATTATATACTATAATTTTTATAGTTTTTTATTGAACATTATTTTATTTACATTACAAGGTGGAATATGGAGCACTAACTTCCTTGTAAACATAAACCATGATTAGTATTCCATGAGAATCATGATGGAGAAATTGAGTGTTCCTGATTTTTATTCTGAATACGTTCGAACTAACAATTGATGTTAACACTTAGTTAAATACTATTTTAAAGCAAAAGTTAAATTTAATAGAGGGAGACTTGAGATAGAGATTTGAGTAAGCTAGATTGTAATATGAGCTAACATAGACTTTTTTGAATTTTTTGTTGTGAAAATTTCTCTAATTAAAATATATATATATAAAGAATGACGGTTATTTTATTTATCTAAATTTAATATTAGTAATATTTCTCTTCAAATATATATATATATGAAATGTTAAAAAAAATTAATGTTTTTTGTTTATTTGTATGTTTAGGGGACATCATTTGTGTGTTGGTTTACTTTAGGTGTTTTATTCAATATTGTTCATATTCATGATCTTACTCTTTCTTTGTTTTCTTTTGCTCCTACTTCTACATCTCTTAATTCGTAATCTTTCTCAAGGCCTTTCTTAGGACGAATCCTACTCCCACTCATAGTCTTGGTTCTACTCTTGCTCCTCCAACCACCTAATCCTACTCCTAGACCCACTTTTAATTATGTTGACTCCTATTCTTACTCTTTCTTGATTTATAAACTGCCATGGATATTCGATTTGACAATTCATCACAACAGATATGATAAAGTTATATTTCAAAATCTAAAATCTAGACTATTAGGGTTTATTTTTCTTTAGATTTATGGTCAATAGATTACGGTTAACTACATATGCATGCAACTGAAAATTGTGTATAAAATAGAGAATACCAAAATAAAAGCTCAAAAACCATGACGTCATAAGATATGACCTGTGAAACCTTTTCGGGGGAAAACCAAACTAGAATGTGACATCCATCTCTCCTCTTTCTCTGAATAGAAAATGGTTCTGATTACAAAGAAGTATGGCATGTGACCCGTGGGCTACTAGAGTGCACAAGTTCTATATGTGTACTCTATCTCCTCCCTCTCGGGTATTTTTGCTCATCTATCAAAAAAATGCACTTGAAACAAGTGGAATCGTTTTTCCCCCTTTTGGCTCGATTATAGCACATCCCAATAACCTACAAGAGGTTAGGTTATACTACCCCAAATCTTAATGAAAGTTACAATATGGACTCTTCAAGAGTCCTCTTCATCATAATTATGTGGCTAGCCCCTTTTCCATGAATAACGGTGGTTGATGTGGCATCCTCTCAAATTATGGTGGTGAAAACAAGAAGGAAAATTTTTGAATGGCATAACTTTTGCATAAAGACTTCTATTAATGTGATTCTTACGTCATTCGAAAGGTATATGTGTGCAAAATATGAAAAAAGAAGAAGCGATAAATCAACAAATTTTTACCCCTAAAATATGTCACTTGATGCCTCAAAATGCTCCTAAAAGGTTTAAGACCCCAGTTTTCTAAACTAGGTCTCACCACTAAAAATGGTCATCTGAGCTTATTCCTCTATGTTTTTGTAACACCCCCTCCTAACCCCATAACCCAACCAGAGTTAAAAGGAACTAGCCACTACATATATTCAAATCCCAAGGTATAGTTATCGAAACGAGACCTAATAATTTTGAATTTTCCAACTTCCTTAGAACTACCAATTGATGGCCCAGTTTCTTATGCCTCATTGAGATAATTCCAACGATATAAATATTTTCTCAATCCAACTTACAGATTCAGAGTTATGCCCTCTTAAATAAGGATCCCTTATACCTTGCCGCATCACGTTGGCGTCCATGTGGTGTCCATCCAATGGGCCATAAGGGGGTGTCTAGGCACTATTGTAACCATGGATAGGGCCACATGGTAGTTAGACAAGGTGATCGGTCGAAATTCGGCCCATTTCCACCAATGCACATATTATATTTCCCTTTCCAAGATCGATCCCCGACCTCTAACCAAGTCATGGTTGGCTCTCCTCCTTGGGGTAATAAAAAATTGGATTGGGGTCAACCTAACCCTTGACCTTCCTAAACTTCTAGCCTCGCTTGAGGTCCCAACCCACATAAACAGAGAAGTTGACCAACTATAGGTCAAGGTAGAGACACGACAGGGTCCATCCCATCTGGCTGACCTCCAAACTATGGGCCCACAACATGATTTTAGGTCATTTTGAATGTCTTGAAAGAGTTTCAGAACTCAAGTTATCTCACAATTTTTCTAGAATTTTTTATTCTCTTCAAGTGGTGATTTTGAAACTCGATGGCTAATGAATTTTAGAAGAAAAAATAAATAAATAAAAATTATGAACATCTTTGTAAACAATTATTCATAAGAATTATGCCAGAAAAGAACCACTTCCATGTCCAATTCTTTCTAAGAACAAGAAGATTTGGAACCACTCATTAATAATAGAAAATATACTCTGCTTATCTCCATCAACCCTACCAGTTGAATAATAAATGAAAAAAAATTCAACATCGCCTACATATACACATTCAAATGAAAAGGGTGCAACCATAAGGATTGAAAACAAAAGGTTTATAGAAATCCATGATCATACTTTCTCAACCATTTAATATTCAATCATCACAATGTGAAAATCATTCCAAAGTGACCATTGACTTCACTATACAATCATTTCACTAGTGCAACCCCAACATGATCATAGGTAAATAAATATCTACATCAAAATGTAAATATAAGGATATGAAACCCATGAAAACATTCATGCTCATAAACACATCCTCATATTGATTATAATCAGTAGTTCAGCATATGTACACAAGTGAACCAAGACTTGTCATGCAACCATTCAACATATCACTAATTCACACTTTAACATGAATTTTATACATGATTCTTCATAAGAAGAACTTATATTGGATTTGTATTGAAGGTCAGGAATTGATTTCGGGACTACAACTCTCCACCCAACCATAGACAAGCTACAACCAATTTATTTGTAGTTATCACCCCCGAGCTAGATTCTAGGGACTGATATGATCTTTCTCAAGGGAATAAACACCAACTGTCAATTGAACAAAAGAACTCTATAGGCCCTCCCACCTCCACCCACCATCTTCTCTAAAGTTAACCAATGCATAAGGAATATAGAGCTGTGCTACCTCCACCCTATAACGATCAATAACCACACACACTCGAGGGAATTAATAGGTTTCACCTCCACTCTGGAAGCATGCACATAATGGTTCCACCCAGCGAGAACTCACTATCAAAACTAGTTAAACAAGCAAAGGAGACTCTATAATTTCCTTAATGAGGATTTCAAAGGCTAAACCTCTACCCCAGGATGTTAAGGGACTCTAGATAATGGCATCTCTAACCTCCATACCTCTTAAGTGCGTTTAGATTTACCCTCACTTGGAGAAAAATCCTCATGTGCTCCTAATGCTCAACTGAAGGTATGAAGTCTTCTGAGAGTGGTGAAAGATACCAATGTCCTCCACAGTGTCATAAATTTCACAATCTGCTTACTAATCTCACATATGTTCTTTTCCTTAATTATGCACCACAAAACATATTTTGTGTTTCATGTATGTGTTTATCTCAACACTAGTGAGTAACACTAATATATTGGTATGTGCAAGTAAGAGGGTCTTCTTACCACTCTATGACAGTCTCCCTAAGTGCCTCCTATGCACTACCTAAGAAGTGATCACAAACACCCTCATACCACATTGAGCATGTGCTCCCTTGTGTGCAACTAAACCCATCTATGTGTGTTCTTTTTGTGGGTGTCCCCACGAATTGTTGGGCATGTGTTTTTATTCTTATGTGTGTGGGTTCTCTCTGTGCTCTCTACCTACAACTCATGTGCATATTTCCTCTTTTCCACATTGTGCTCTCTCTTGAACTTTGTGTGGTCTCTCCTCTTTCTTTCTTTTTTTGTGTTTGTGGTCACTTCTTTCCACACCAACCACATATATCCTCATGCATTAAATTATGTCATTTGATGTCCTGTGCAATTCCCAAGCCAACATGGGTTGTGTCCCTTACATTGATTTCATAAATTTACAACACTGGTCTCATTTAAAGTATCATTCCATTTCATTTAAATCTCAACATCCATCCTCCAATGGTTGTCCCAATAATCCATTTTCTTCCTTAAGCAAGTAAGTTGAATTTCCTGGGCAATTGACCTCCCTCGGTCCCTTGGAATTTGTGTCCCTTACTTAGCCCATTTAAATTTTTAAATTCAAGTAAAAAATTAAATATTTGCATGGAAAGCATAAACCAAATATAAGCATTATTGTTACAAACCCCTCCCCCTTGGTGGAACAACATCCTCAATGTTTTTTGTCCATATACAACAAAGAAAACATGCTAAGAGAAAAAAAACAACAAACTTTCCATGGATATTTATATATATGCAGATCTTTACAAAATTTACACACACACACACATATTCCTCAATTAGCAAACAAAAATGGATAAGTTTCTTTCATGGTATCAATGATTTTTCAAGTGGCTTCCTCGGTCCTAAAGTGTCTCCACTACACTTTGACTTGCTCTATGGCTTGATTATGGAGTGTGAGACTCCCCTGGTCTAGAATGCATATTGGATTTGGATGGAACTCTCCCTCTGGTTCCACTTGTAGCATAGACCAACCAATAACATGATTATAAGCTTGTACATATCTTTTAAGTAAAGAAACGTGGAAAACATCATGGATTTTAACTAATGGAGGTAAGGCTAGCCTATAGGCCACTGTTCTTATCCTCTTAGATATCTGAAAAGGGCCACAAAACCATGCTTCCAACTTAGCACATGCTCCAATCTTCAAGGAGTTTTTCTACCATCTAATTCTCAAGTAAACATGTTCCCCAACGTGGAACTCTTTATGCACCCTATGCTAATCTTCACAACTCTTTTTTCCTAACTTGTGCTACCTTTAAATTATGCCTAATGACGTGAATTTGATACTCCTTTATTTTAACATATCACATCCAATCAGGACCCTATTCACTGAATCACTCCAATTGATAAGAGTATTACAACTCATTATATACAATGCCTCAAATGGGCTCATCTTTAAATACTCTTGGTACCCATTATTATATGCAAACTCTACAAGCGGAAGATACTCTTCCCACTTCTTTTGCTGGTGCATTATATACATCCTCAACATGTCCTATAGGATATGGTTCACCCTCTCAATTTTCCCATTTTTCTATTGATCATATGTTGTATTAAATTCCAATTCAGTCCCCAATCCTGTAAATAATTCCTTCCAAATGTTCGAACTGAACTTGGCATCTTTTTCTGAAATAAGCTTCTTCAGAACACCATGCAACCTCACAATCTCCTTTATGAAGATTTGTGCCACCTCACTAGCCAAGTTGGTGGACTTGATTGTTGTAAAATGAGCTACCTTTCTCAACTTGTTAGTGACCACCATAGCTACATCATGTTCTATGGAGGTTCTAGGAAAATTGTAATGAAATCCATAGAGATCACCTCCCACTTGGAGGAAATTTTAAGTATGGAAATTTATCTTAATTTTTAGAAACCTTGGCAATTCTCATTAGTCCATAATGTGCAATCTATAAAATATTTGATGATATTTCTGTAAAAAAAAAACAAATGTATAATAATTTTATATAGTCTCTATATAAAATATTGGCTATTTTTAAGATAAAATAGTTTTATACTATAAAATTTGGGTTGATCATTTTTACAAAAACTAGAAATTAGCAAAAAAAATGGGGAAAAAACATGGAAAAATAGCCCCCTTGTGAATATTAGCATCTAGAATTTTACATGCTCCCACTTCCATTTCAAAATGGGAATGGGCTATAATAAATCTGTTGAATTCTTGCTTTCAACCTTCACTTGTTGGCACTCTATGATTTTAGTAACAAAATGAGCCACTTCCTTTTTTTGATTGGGCCAGAATTAAAACTTCTTAATGGCCAAGAGAGTCTATTGGTATCTTGGCTATCCGGGGATCTTTTCTTCGTAGATGTTAGCATAATTGCGTAAAATATCATGTAATACCATAACTGCAATGCTTTATGATGAAGTAGCATGCAAAATAGACCATAAAAACAATGCACCAATGTTTGATAATGGAGTTCACTCATAATATGTCTGCTATGTCTCCAGGCCTAGCTTTAAAGTGGAGAGGCCTCTAAATTATCTCATCAAAATGAAGGGAAAATAAATGGAAAAATACATCATTAAACCTCACTTCTAGGAGTGGCCTGAAAATAGGTTACTCAAATCCCAAAACCGACACCAGTGAAATCCTTCTGAAATTCTAAATAAAATGAGTATAAACTCGATTAAATTCTAACACCATCAACTCTGGACCCACTGAGAACCTCCATGATTGCCCAACAAAAATAATATTTTAGGAATATTCCTAAGAATATTCTAGGAAATATACCTTGGGAATATTTGTCTCAAAAAACTTGCCCACAAGGTTCTGTGTCCAGGGTTCTACCAAACCTTGGTTCCACTACTCCAGTATTTTCCACTCAGCAACACTATTTTGACCCTCTTTGCTCCACCCTTAGTAGGCACTCCCCATCTAATAGCATTGTATGGGTTTAAATAGTAAGTCTCCAGAGGACATTACAAAGCCTTGGTGGTTGATGGGTTGGTTGGAAAGTTATGTTTAGTGTGTTGTTTTGTTAGGGTCACTAGTTCAAACCTTGTGGACCTAACATTTTTTTTATTTGTAATCAAATGGAGTTAACAATGGAGTTTAAGGAATCGCTAACTTTGGCATGTATGCAATATTCAACCATGACTATAATTGCTGCTAAATTTATATGGTAACTGCCAAAAAAATTTCCAGGCCCCCAATTTTGGCTACTATCCAAACTTATCTGGAGTCGACTAAAATTATATCTAATTCCAAGCTTGACTGGAGCTTTGACGAAATATAATTTTTTCATATGAATTCATATTGAGGAACCATTTGTGCCATTGAATTTGTCTTGACGAGATCTTCAACTTGATGTTGGTTTTGCTAATATTTGAGGACTTTGATTTTTAGGCCTTTCAGGATCCTCCTAGATCATTCCACCCTAGTGAGAGAATTTGGACCTCTGAAAACCTTATCAATCAATAGGTAGGTGAGGGAGTTACTCTCTCACCTTCTCCTTTTCAATCCATCATGGCTTATGAGGATGCATTCCTTTGAAACCCACTTGAAGTTACTCCACATATCCTCTTGATGAAGTATTTATCCTTCTCTTGAGGATGATGTCTTTGGGAAACTTGTCCAAGTATTCCAGAGAAAAATCATCCACTGAGGGAACTTCCTCACTCTCCTTTGGATCCATGATCACAGGTGGTTCGTAAAGTTTCAAGTTCTCAACATTAACTATCAAATACATCTACATATATGTTGGCAAATCAATGTGATAAGAATTTGTTCCAATATATTTTAAGATGGTGAATGGATCATATATGATTGGTTTCAACTTCTTGCCTTTTCCCTTCAATATGTTCTTATTTATGTGAAGCAATAATCTAACTCCAACCTCGAATTTGTGATCAACTGTGTCTTTTCCATGTTGGGTTTTATATCATGCTTGAATCTTTTCCAAATTTTCTTGCACTACTTAATGAATCAATTGGATTCATTGAATGAACTAGAAAAATCTATCTTTATCACTTCATTCACTATAATTCTCATCTTTCCCAAAGAAAAAATCGAAGGTATATTTTGATAGGTACCCAAAGCATGTCTCAAATGGTGAACTTTAAGTAGAAGAGAGCAAATACCTATTGTATGCATGATGAAAATAATGTATATGTTCATCCCAAAATTTAGGATGCTTGCTACAATACCCTCAGAGCAAGTGAACCACTATTTTGTTAACGACCTTTGTCTGTCTATTTTTCTATCGATGGAATTTCACAGTCTTCTTTAACTTGGTGTCCATCATATTCCACAATCTTTTCCAAAAGTCACCAAGGAATCGAGAGTCTCTATCTAAAACAGTAGATGTGGGTAGCCCAAAATGAACCCATACATGTTGAAAGAAAAGTCAAGCAGTCTTCTCAATAGTAATATGCCTCTTACATGGCATCAAGACACACATATTTCTAATCCTATCCACACTACATACAATTAGTGAAGCCATTTTTTCAACAAAGAAAAACCCCCCTACAAAATTCATGGAGATACTCTCCCAAGGATTAGAAGTAATGGGGAGTGGTGTGTACAACCCTAATTTTCTATTAGTGGTCTTACAAATAGATCACCTCACACAACCCTTTTCTTATTTGGTTATAGTTTCTTTCATCTGAGGCCCATAAAAAAACCTCTATAAATGAGACAATGTTTCCTACCCCAAAGTGACCAGAAACAAGAGAAGTGTGAACTTCTTGAATTACATGGACTCTTTCACTTGTAGGAATATATAACTTGTCAAGGTGGTAGAGTAATTTATCATGCAAATTTTATTTTTCCTCCTGTGATCCATGGGTTAGCTTCTTATAAATTTCTTTAATTTCTTCATTAGCAGCATATTTTTCAACATAGCTACCATGAGATAAAGAAGCATTGTTTAAATCAATAGATGTAGAAACAAGAGGTCTAGAAAGAAAATCTACCACTTTTTACTTATAACCTTCTTTTACTTGATTACCAAATGGAACCGTTGAAGGAATCCCATCCACCTAAAATGATGAGTCTACTAAAATTTGCTTTATAAATTGAGATACTGTAAAGGTTAGTGGTCAGTATGTATGAGAGTCTCCTTCCAAATCAAGTATTGTTTCCATTTCTTCATGCTTTACACCAAGGCATACAACTCCTTGTCGTACATGTGATAGTTTACAATAGCTTGAAATAAAGTATATAAATGGTAACAAACCAATTTTCATTGTTTCATAAATATTGCACCCATGGCAGAACCATTGGCATCTATCTCAATCTTGAATGGATGTTGAAGGTTTGGCAAGGCTAGTATTGACAATATGTTGATATTTTCATTTAAATTGTCAAAAGCCTTCTACTGCTTGATTTCTTCCATTTCCATAGTTACATCCTATTCATTTCCACATTTGGTAAAGGGGAAACTTGTTGAAGAAGAATTTCAATTTGAATTTCCATTTTAGGAAGTAATCAACTTGGATCATCAAAAATCCCATCATAGTTAGATAAAATATCAAACATTTATTTCCCGTGACAGGGGCTACAACCTTTGAAAGAATGAGATGCTTCAACATATTTTTCCCTCACAACCATGAGCATACATTTCTTGGTTGAGTTAATGAGTATTTTCATTTATCGTACACTGACAAGAGTTGAATTGATCTTAGTGCAGTGAACTCTGAGAATATATTCCACCCCATATTTGGTGAGATTGTACGTGTTGTCATGCTTGAAAAAGATTTCCTTCCTATCATACAAGTATGGGATTCCCAAAACTATGCCACAAATTTTAAGTGGGACAACATCTAGATCAACCTCATCTATAATCTTTGAAGCAGTGGAAAACCTAACCCTACATTGCTTGGTGAAATCAAGTTTTACATTCTCACACACCCAAGAGAGAGGATAGGGTTTTGGATGAGTTTTTGTTTTCAAACTCAACTTCTTAACAATTGATTCTGAGATCAAATTAACTTGAGAACCTAGATCAAACATGGTATCTATTTTCATATTCTTAGATACAAATCTTCTATGAAAAAATTCTCTTGTTTTTCATTCATCAACATTAGATTCATTTTCAAAACTTGAACTAGCATGATTTTTAGAACTTGAATTAGAATGAAGGGAACTTGTATCTTGTATACCAACAACTGTAATCTTCATCTTATCACAACAATCATACCCAAGGTATAGTTCCACTATAGAAACTGTCTTCTCCTTCCCTTTTCCACCATACTTATGGGGTTTTAATTTTGTATGTAGCTTCCAATAATGCTCCTCATTGTAGCCTTCTTTGTTGCAATGAGTACAAGATGGCTTCCCTTCTTCTTTATTTACTGTCATTGTCTTCTTGTCTCTTCCTTCCCCTTTGAACTTGTTGATCTAAGGCTAGGAGGATGGATTCTTTGGAGGATACTTCTGTCCATGCTTTTGTAATAGACCTAATTGAAAAATCACGTAAAAAAATATAATACCAATCTCATCGAGCATGTATTCCAAGCTGAGTGTTGGGGAAAACATCCTTGTGGGTGTTCTTTCGGTTTATTATCGCTAAAGGAAATTGGCAAAGGCAATGGAAAATGATTTGGAAGGTGAAAGTGAAATTTAATTTCCATTTCATTTATGAAAATAATGGAAATTACGAGAAAAGGAAGGTGAAAGGTCACAAGTTGCAAGTGAAGAGGAAAATGAACGAAAAAAATGGAAATTGAAGAAAATAAAGGCCTCAATAATAAAAATGCTTCTCAGGATCATTTCATGGCTTTTGGTCAATGTTATATTTTGTTAGTTTAGACTTTTGTCTGTTCAGTTTTGAAGCTCTCTATTCCACTCTTTCTCTCTCATAATCTTAGACCCTCAGAGTTTTCTTGGAGAACTCTTGGAGGGGTGTGACATACTTGGAGTTTTTGGAGCAAGAAGGAAAAGCAAGAGTATAAAAGTGAAAGACAACACTAGAATCAACATCTACAACAAGTTTTTCTTGCAAGTACCGAGTTTCATGTATGATTTCCTTGCTAGTTTTGGCATGCATGGAACATGTATGCGATTTCTTGATTATGACCTATCATTGGCATGGAGGATTTCCTGGATTTACGATGGATTTTACTAATCTTTCCATTTCCTAGATAACTATGGTGTTGTGGGTGTCTTTCCTTCTATTTTCTGGTTGGTTCTCACGTTCCTTATGGTTGTGGGTTGAGTTATTAGTTCTTGGAAGCCTTGGTTGGACAAGCGCTCGTGAATCCCTATAACAGCTCGGGTTGAGTTACTAGTCCTGGAAGCCTTGGTTGGAAAAACGCTTTGGAAGCCCTTGGTGGGTTGAGTTACTAGTCCTAGATGCCCAAGTTGGACAAACACTCTGGAAGCCTCACATTAGTTGTGGGTTGAGTTACTAGTCCTAGAAACCTTAGTTGGAACAAATGCTCTAGAGCCTTGGATAGCTTGGGTAGAGACCAATCTAGTGATGGTTAATGATGTCTGGCCACGAAGTGGAATCAATGGTTGAGGGTTGAAGTGGTTTGACCTCTAAAAGCCCTGGTTCGGTTCTAGTTTATGTGTTTCATGACATCCCATATTCATGCTTGGAATATGGCACACAGGTGATTGGCTAAAAGAAAGATTTGGTTCAACCAATCTATGGTTGGGTGGTACATGGAAGTCTCATACCTGGTTGCATTTTCTATATGTTAATAAGATTTTCTTTCCTCTTGTATTTGATGAGTAAGTATACTTGTTTATATGTAGTTTTTATGGTTGTTATATTCTTGTTATTTCTATTGGTTATATGTTGGTTATGAGCATGTTTTGTGACATACTTGATGTATGGCTCCCATATTTTGACAGTGTTGGACCTGCCAACATTCAAGGGATCTCCCCGGTATGAAGTCCCAGCTAGACCTCACACCTTTTGGAGTAGGAGTCCCATCCGGTACGATGGCCCAATTTCCATTATCTTAGAGATTTTCCTTAGCTCTTATTATTCAACACATGAGAGCGTTATGCTTGTAAATTCAAGAAAGCGAGGTAAGTGTGCCTCGTGAGTGCTTAATGTAACTCTATGTATGTGTTCTTTTACTGTCAAAAGGGGGAGGTAAAGAGAGCCTCTTAATGAGAGGGAATAGTCCCAGTCCAAGAAGAAACACATGTGAACAACAATAAGGTTTTGTCCAGCATCCAAAGGAATAGTCCATAGCAGATGCAGAAGTCGTGAAAACCAAAGTTCAAGCAAAAACACGTACACAGTCCAGCGGAATATTCCACACAGTGGTGATGGTCATTAAAACCAAGAAAACACAAATATGGTATGTCTAATTTCTGACGTAGTAGAACACATGGATGGGACAATAGAGATAAAAAAATACAACACATCATCAACAATATGAGTACTAAAATAACCGAAGTATTTCAACTATCTTAGTACAGGTTAAGCCAACATCAATTACAAATTTTTAAAGAATAGTCTTACAAACAAATACAAAATATGTGTGAAAACATGTTGGCCTAAGGCAGGTTTCTGAATTAAGAAAAAGATCCAAGACACATTTTTACACCATACATCACTACTCCTAGTAGTTGGACATTGGAGCCACTCCTCACTCCACAAAGAACAGACTACAGACTTTCAAAGCTATGTGGGAGGAGCCAAGGTGAAAATTATTTTTTTCATACAATGAGGGGTATGTATATCCAAGGGGGTATAACTGACCCTTGTGTCTCTTCAACTTCCCTCATGATTGTTTGAATTCCTATGACTTTTTGACTTTACATGACTATTCGACTTCATATGTGGGTCTCTTGGACTTCCATATTACATTACATTGATTACAACAAGTATGACCCATAGTAGTGATGTGGCGAGACAACTCATGACACAACTCGACATGACAATGCTGACATGTACTGGCTGATTGTGGTGTCCGTTTTGAGCTATTGTGTTGTTGAGTGATGATATGCTCTCAGTGTAATGTGTCTTCACCTTTGCATGGAAAAGTGTGTGGGGTCTTTGATGGTCTTGGTATTTGCTTAATGGTGCATTTGAAGTTATCTCTTTTGCTCGCTTGCTCGATGTGCTTCACGTGTTCATTCGACTGTGAGCAAGTCTTCTAGCATGCGCCTCTTCTCCATCCCATTTGTTGTCGTGCCATGTTTCAT